>QOCX01000127.1:451537-461896 GCA_005959815.1 Sarcophaga bullata | reverse complement strand
TAGGGGCGGTATCATCTCGCCCCGTCGCAGAGACTTCATAAGGCTGTAAAACCTTTTAAGTTATACCCTCCATCCCTGCCGCTTTTGGTCGGGGACTGCTTATTCAATATTCGCAGCTAGCCTACATATCTGTAAGGACGTTCAGCTATTCCGCCACCCTTGCTGAACCCCACCAGTTAGGCCCAAGCTAGTCCACTGTGTATGTATGTATGTATGTATGTAGATGTATGTATGTATGTATGTAGATGGTATGTATGTATTTACGTATTATGTATGATGTGTATGTATGTGTATGTATGTATGCATGTATGTATGTATGTATGTATGTATGTATGTATGTATGTATGTGTGTATGTATTTATGTATGTATGGATGCATGGATGTATGGATGTATGGATGTAGGTATGTATGTATGTATGTATGCATGTATGTATGAATGTATGTATGTATTTATGTATGTATGTATGAATGTATGTATGTATTTACGTATGTATGGATGTATGGATGTATGGATGTATGTATGTATGTATGTATGTATGTATGTATGTATGTATGTATGTATGTATGTGGTGTATGTTATGCTATGTTAATTCGTCTATTCACAGATTTCTGTCAATAATTGTGAACGTCTTTGTCTTCAATGCTTTTGCCAGAAAATTTTCCAATATTCTTTCATAATCTTTATTGCGTTTAAATTTTCTTTGCTTTTTCCTGTTGCTTGCTTTCTGGTGACAAATCCAGTTAAATGTCATATCAAACGTTCAATTTTTTTTTTTCCTTGTAACACAATTTTCATATTTTACTTCTCCTTTCAAAAAGTTTATTTTAAGAAAAGAAAAAAAAAAATTTTTTTTTTTCGTTACGTTTCCAATATTTATCGCTGCTGCTGGTGAAATTGTCTGGAAATGATTTTAGCGTTTATTGATATTGTGATGCAAAGCAAAAAAAAAAAAATAAATGAGAAATTGTGGTTGAAAAGAAAAACAGCCAACGAATAAAAACTAATCGAATATTATTGCAAGACAAAGCAGAATAGGAAAGGAATGGAAAGTAAAGGAAAGGAAAGCATGAGGAATGAACTTAATACTACAGATAGATAGATGGATGGATAGATGGATAGAAAATCTTTGTGATTTCCATTGGAAATTTATTTACCATCTTACGTTTTACGTTCTTTGGGGTTTAAGAGATACGTTATGGTAATTCTACTCTTTTTGTATGTTTTTGTTTTTTAATATTTGTTTTGAACTACTTTTACGTTTTGTATACATACTCGTAGATTGAAATCATATCATATCGCTGTAGTGTAAGCATTTTGACTTTCTCTCTCTCTCTGTCTCTGTTTTTATTTGCTTGATACTGCTCAGTATCAATGCCTTTAAATTTCATAAGATTTTTTTTTTATAGAGCAGAGCTATACAACCCAAGTTTTATGCGAATCGGGATATTTTTTCTCTCTGTTTTCTATGACAATTCAATAAAAAATTGTTTTTTCTTTTTTTCTCAGTTCTTCTTCATGTTCAATAAAGTCATTTTCAGTTTCGTTTGTAACACTCGCTTTTCTATCCTTTCCCTTTTACAGTTGCCCTGATTTCACACACGTTATTGGGAGATTAAAAAAAATCGAAACGAAATGAAATGAATGCCATGAAAAAAAAATAAAAAAAAAAAAATATTGAAAATGAAAATGAATTCCAATCTATGGAAAAATATGTTTATGTAAGCGGTATCTGCTGCTATTGCTGTTGATGGTGGTGCAGCATGTATTTCAATTGTATTCAAATCGCATTGAATTGTATTGAATTGAATTGAATTGAATTTTTTTCCTTGTTGTGATTTCTTTTTTTTTTTCTGTTAACGTATGATCCAATTCTGTTTCTATTCTATTGTCTGCGCTCTATTGTTCATTTAACATTCATTTATTCGTCATTGAATTTTCTATAATTTTTCCTCTTTTTTTTTGATTCTGTTGTACGTTGTTATTTTATTTATTTCATTAAAAAACAGAGAAAATAATAATAAAATAAGATTAACAATCTATTTCGTATCATATATCTTCTAATTAAGCTGCAACATTAACAATTTAAGGGGGGGGATTATTTTTATTCAGAATTAAAAAAAAATTTCCTCTCTTTCTCGGGCATATTTTATATCGTCGGCACTACATTCATTCCATTGATATTCATATTGTTGGAGGGGAGAAAAATAGTGTTGCATCTCCACTCAATTTGTAATATTTTGTCAGATTAATGCAATTGGTTTCATTTAAAAAAAATTCTATTTTTTTATTTTTATTTAAAAAATAAAAAAAAAAATTTTAAAAAATCACTAGGCCTTCGTTATTCGAAATTATGTGAACGTGCATATGTTTCCCTAATCCGACATCCATTTTAATAACGGGTGAAACAGAAGTAGTGTCATTTTACAAATTCATTTTGTATTCACTCTTGCTAAAACAAATCTAAGCAGTAAATCCAAAGGAAAGAACGTAAAATTCTTGTTAATTCTTCTATTGTTAATAGGCCGCCCTCCATTACTCTTTCAGGCAATTCAGACAATCCCCATAACAATGAAAAATCCACTTTTAAATTTTAATAAATTTTATATTTTTACAAAAGAAATTCAAGAATTACTGCCTCGCAGAGAATAAGTTTCGCCTTTTAGTAGAAAGGCCAACACGACCGCTGTCTATAGGTATCTGCCAGCTTTATTTCTTTCTACTATACAGCCCTTAATAGGTATGTGATATGAGGAGTTTGTTCAATAGAAATTATTGTTTGTTAAGCTTGTTAAGTCCTGATAGTCTAGTAGATAGTGTGTTGGCTTATTAGACATGAGGTTATGATTCAAACCCCAGTTCAGATAACTTCAATAAAACAAAATATTAAAAAAATATATCTTCGGCGATTTGCTCTCAGCAGATTTGTGGCAAAAGCACAAAAAATCTGTCGCTTGAAATCGATTTTAAATTGTAGGTCCAGCCACTCATCAATAAAATTAACACACGCAACATAAGTGATAAGAGTAGCTAGGTTGTAATACTGACTGAAATGCTGTAATGATCCTCTCAATTACTGCTTTTTTTTTTTTGTGACTCTACTAGAACGAAAAAGGCTAACATATTGGATGCTCAGTCAAGCTCTGCCTATACCCAAAACAATTGAAAAATCTTAGTCGATCGTAAATTGAGAGGAGGAATGATTGTGAAAGCCGTAGGCAATAGGCACATAAATTCATTGTTCACACTATAAGAAGTGGTTTCCAGAGTTTGTTTTCATACAAGAGCAACACTTAAGCACCTACTGGGATCAGAACTTTATTTAAGACTAAGCATGATGGTACACCGGGTATCATCAGTAGTCGTTTACCGCTTGAACTATGCTTTTAAATTATGGAAATTGAATTGATCTTCAAACTAAATCTGTACACGATGTTCATAAAGAACTTCAAGCAAGCAAATCGTGTGCAGTTTTCACACAAACTTTCTTCTTGCTGATTCCAAACCTTTACGAAACAGTGAAGGAAGGATTCATGATGAATGACAGAATGGGCTAATCATCTGAGCACTCTTATGAGCATGTAAAGGTTAATGATTGTGAGCACTATCGGGCAATGCTGTCAGACTTTTTGTTTACAAAATTTTAATTCTACACAGTAGTGCACAACGCTCTTTAAAATCGTTATTAAATATTGAAAACTTAATTTGCTGGCAACTATTATTCAAGAAATGGGAATTCATAAATTGAATCCATAATCTTTCTCCTTTCTATCGACAATCTGTCTCACATTGTGATAAGCTTTGCCTTTAAATTTCATTTATTTTCCCTTTTAAAACTTTATTCATTTAAAAATTATGCCACAATTATTTTGTTTTTGTTTTTTTTTTTGCATTTCATTAATCTCGCGTTGACTTCATTTGATTGTTTGCTTGATGTTCGCGCTTTTACCATGATGACGCACTATTTGCGAAGAAATTCCCCATAAATGTTGCCATTACCGCACAAAGACCACAAATATTGTGACAACAATTGCAGTTGTTGCGCTAAAGTAGTTGTTGTGTTGCCGCATACTGTTATTTATTGCACCCAAGTGCAGTACAAATAATAATTGCCAGCAAGTTGCTGTGCTTTGGTGAAAGAAAAAAAAAAAAAAAAAAAAAATAACAGCAACAGAGGTTATGATGATAAGCCCGTTTTTTTTTATTTTTTCTTATTGTTGTTGTGTTGTTGTTGGCATATTTTATGATTTGCATAAAAATCCTCGTTTAATAAAATATTCAAATTGAGTTGAAGAAACAAGGGAGAAAGAAGAGAGAAAGCGAAGTAGTAGTAGTAGTAGGTGTGTAATAGTGCGTATGGGAGGGTAAACAAATTAATCCTTTTAACACTCTCATGCAGACACATATACACACACATCACTGCAATAATGTAAACTTTGTAGAGAGTAAGAGAAGCACGAAATGAAAGGCGGAAAAACTGGTATTGGTGACAGTAACACCGTTGTAAACAACACTCACTACACAAATACTATGAATAATTTATATATACAAGCACACTTACAAACACAAAGATATTGTTGGGCCACAATTGATAACACAAGCGTATTATTCACATACAAACAAACAAACAATTCATCAACTGAAATGACAACACGGTAACGTTTAAACGAGACATCGCCATGATGATGCTGATAAAATTAATACACTCGAGATATTTGTTTAGTAGGGAAGGGAACAAATTAAAGATTTTAGATA
The DNA here is from genome assembly GCA_005959815.1 of Sarcophaga bullata. Taxonomy (NCBI): domain Eukaryota; kingdom Metazoa; phylum Arthropoda; class Insecta; order Diptera; family Sarcophagidae; genus Sarcophaga; species Sarcophaga bullata. The sequence continues at coordinate 457,143 of QOCX01000127.1, read as the reverse complement.
TTCTTTAATTTCGACGTATTTTAAGCGTTATTAAGGAATTTGAATTGAATTGCAGCAATTGGAATATTTGTATTTATTTTTGGCTTTTACGCCTAGAATAGTAAGTACCCTGTAAAGCAAAAGGTTGTACTAGTTAAAGTACTACCAATGCCAACCAAAGATCAGCCGAATGTATGGTCATGCCGGCTCACGAGCTAAAAGCCCTAATGACTAAATTAAAATCAACTTTAAATGCAAACGTACGTATTCCGAATCGTAAATTTTTCTTTAGAAAATAATATGACACTTTTAAGCAAACTTACCAGTTATAGGAAGTCATAGCAGGGGCACTGGAAGTCAAGAGAAGACTACTTTTATAAAAGTTTATTCTACAGACTTTGGCTTGAAGTATTGATTAGTAGCTGCCGTAGTCTAGTTGGTAATGCGTTGGCTTATTAGCAAATATTTCTCCGGCGACTTCCTCTCATCAAATTTCTGGCAAAAAATCTGAAAATAAATAAAAATTTCCATGAAAAGTTTTTCAAAAAATATGTCATTCAGAGTAGACATGTTTAAATTTAACACACACACACAACATGAATGGTGTGAATTACTGCTTTAATAGAGGTCAGAATTAATCATTTAACAACACTTTAGAAGCTCATAATGAGCAATTCCTTTTTATTACCACCAGGCATACCCCATTACCTTTCTTGCTGACCATTCTCGCTTAGCTAACGTCTGTGAAACTTTACCTTGCTTTGTTCATAACCTTTCTTGCACACTATGGTCCTTCATGATCCACTTGTTATCGCCTGTAATCGTACGTTTTGAAATGGCTTGATTGCGTTACGTTTTAGCAGTGGAAATTCAGTTCATTAAGCTTCCAAGCTTCTTTGTGTTTCCAAATTATTGATACTTGTTTTCCAAAATATCTTCCAATAAAGCGAAGCAAACTTCCCACCACTCTTAAGTAATATATTCGCACCAACACTTAGTCAACCAGTCATAAAATGGGCAAAGAAATTTTTTTAACACAAAATTTTATTTTCCTAAAGCCACTTGAAATAATTGTGAATTTCTATTTACAACACCTTATATAAGCCATCTCATACACATCTACAGCAAATAATAACCGCAACAAATATTTGTAGCATTTGTGCTACTACAGCAACAATGTAATGCTTATGTGGTTTCGCATAAAACTTAAATGAGAGAAACACACTGTTTTTGAATGAAATAAGTTCGTGTATGTTTGTGTAGGTAGAAAAGTAAATGAATAACTGTAAAGAGCATAAATCTGATTTGTGATAACAACAATGTATGTATGTATGTATGTGTGTACGATATATTATAGTATAACAAAGAACAATAACGAGTGGAGAATATCAACAATAACAATAACATTGTCATCATCATGAGTTACAACTCGCATTACCCCCACTCCCCACACTACATCTCATTGTTTTACCACTCATTTAACACTTTTACAACAACATTTGGCAGGACAACAAAGTTATTTGATGGTGTATTGTTTGTGTGTAGTGTGTGTTTGTTTGTGTATATGTAATGAAGAGTGTGATGTATTCTATAAATCACAACAAATATTGAAATGTACGTGACTATACGTTTGAGTATGAAACTGTAAGTGTACATGTGTGTGTGTGTGTGTGTGAGGTCGTATAATATATTATGTACTCAGTGTAGTCGTATTGTCCAATTATTTGTAAACAGTGGCATAAGAGATCAGCCTCATCAACAAATAAAATCCACAATCAGTAGCGTGACATGACAAGTGCAATAAAATGGAAATGCAAATGCAAATGCAAATATAAAAAGCCATCAAAAGTTTTGTTGATTTTTTTCTCTCCCTCTTTCTTTCTTTAATTCTTTTTTTTCGTATTCATTTCATTTATTTATTGTATTTGTTTGGTTTTTTCTTTCCTTCCTACAGTTTTTATTTATTTATGCAAACAACACTCTCTGTAACACTCTCACTGTGTGCCTCTCTACCATGTTTGCAAATAATATTTGATTAAATCCCTGCCAGTATTAAATTCAATAAATTACCATGTAAATAACTGTTTTAAATGACAAATAAGAGAGAGAGATAGTTAGACTGAGAGAGAGAGAGAGAGAGAGTGAGAGAGTAAAGAATGAAAATTTATAGAGAAAAAAAGAGACAATTTCCATAATATCGTGTCATTAATTTGATTGTTTTTGGTGGATTGCAATAAAAAATCGTGGCAATAGTAGTCAGTGATTAATTTTGACGTTTTAAATTTGATTCGCAGCAATTTGTCAGCAGTTTTCAATTTTTTTTTCATTTTTTTCTTAATATTTCTTCTTGCCTTATGTCAACTGACGGCATTATACGATTTCTTACAAAGTACAACCCGGGATGTAAAAACGAATGTTCGTTCGGTGTTGCTGTTTTTACTCATTTTAAGCATGATTATCCATTTGTCCGTAAGAACATAAAGTCACGATTTCGATTAAAATTTTATTTCATTTGCCCCTTGTTGTTAAATACGAAACCTTATTTTATTCTCGATTTCAGGCGATATTTTAGCTATAATTTGACGAATGTTGATTGTCAAAAGCTCCATTGCTAAGAGAGTATCCGCGTAGGAAGTGTAATTTCAGCTTTTGCATACATAATTGGTCATTACAACCCTTTAGGCAGGATTACTACCTAATTTCTTACACCACTTATGTTGTGTGCCCTAATTTTAATACATCAGTGGCAGAACCTACAATTTAAACGCGACTCCGAACGACAGATTTTTGAGAAATTTTTCATGGCAATTTTAGTTAATTCTTAGAGTCTTTGCTTTCTACAGAAGCTGCAAAGATGAGGAAGAAAAGGAGACAGTCATTCACCTGCTGGGTACATGCCCGGCTCTTTGTCAGAGTAGAAAGAAGTACTTGGGTGCTTACTACTGGGATAATCTGGAGGAACTCTCAAGGACTGATATTTGCAGCCTAAATCGCTTCATCGGGAGCTTCGAGTGGTTTCGAGACTAGGAGATAACGAAGAAATGTGGTAACACAATGGGTCTCATTGAGGCCTAAGTATGTTCCTCCAATTCTCTACCCACCTACCTCCCCACCTAGAGTCTTTGCTGCTGAGAGGAAGCCGAGGAAGAAATATTTTGTTTAATACTTCGTTTTGTTGGAAATGTTTGATCTGGGGTTTGAACCAAGGCCTCACGACTAATAAGCCAACACACCACCTACTAGACCACAGTGACTTCATTCTTGAGATGATTTTTTTCTTTAATTCAAGCCGATTTTGGTTTCTTTCATACTAGAAACACAAACGTATCTTCACACGGCAATATGGCTTATTATGTAACACAGTGCACTTGTATTTTTGTTTCGGAAATGGATACCAAAAAAAATGAAAAAAATCAATAAGCCTTGGCGAGGAATGTTAGAATCGCATGCTGACACGGATATAGTGAAACGCGTTAGACAACAGAGCTCGCATTGAACATATTGTAGGAATAAGCGAAATTCCTTTGAGGAAGTTCATAGAAAATGGCATTCAAATTTCCGATGAAAATGTTCGGTTAAGGGAACCCTGAAATAAAAACTAGTCGTTCAGCAAATCCAGTGGATTTGGCTTATTATCCTATGATGCTTAGGGCTACAAAAAGTGGCACATATGCTAAAAGTACTGTAATCATTCAGTATTTCTGTGTCCTTTAATTATTCATTTAAAAAGTAAGCCTCTAACACTCACCACTCGACATACGATAGCTGGGCACTTGAAGATTTTCAGGGTTTAAAACATCCTCAAACAACGTTTCCCATTGAATTCTTAAGAATTCATATATCTTTTTAAGGCAATTGCTATTTTGCTACTTTAAAAATTTAAACCCCCCCTATGACTGACTGATTGTGTGTCTGTTGTTACTGCGTGTTTAAATTCAAATTCCTTTACACCAAAACGAAAGTAGGACAAATTCTGAAGAATATTCCGAAGGAAATTAAATGTGTTACATAAAGTGTCATGTAAAACTAGCTAAAACAACAAAAAACAATAACAACATGAAGAGAAAAAAGCAAAAAAGAAAAAAAGAAAAATGTACACAACAACATAAGAAATTAAAAAGAGAAAAAAACTAACTGTAAAGGATATAAATGAATAGAGAATGTGAACGTGTTTGTGCATATAAGAGAAGCAAGGAAAATATTCACATTTGTGCAAGAGAATTCTTTAAGAGTATGCATGTGTGTGTGTGTTTGTAATGTGTTCATTGGCATTTGCATTTTACTACACCATACTACACCATACAACACAACACATAATAATACAAAAAGCGCATATGCTTGCACACAAAACGCACTTGAAGAGTAAGTAAGGACGAAATGCATGTGTTGCATAAGCATGTACATATGTACGTATGTACATACGTCCATACTCAGTATGCCTGCATATGTTACTACTTACTGTATGCATGGTAATGCTAAAGAAGTTGCTGCCACTTCTGTTTTACACACATTTTCATTTCATTTCTCTGCTTTTGGCTGTTTTGTAACACAGTGACACTAAATTTATGCATGCCTGCGTGTTTGTGCGTAAAAAAAAAGAAAACGAAGAACTGGCAACTAAAAACTTCAAACATAACTCGACTCAGAATATACAACGTGCGTGTAATTCTTTCGTTTGGTACTCTTCCAATAAATGGGTGAAATAAGATCACAGCAATAGTTTTTACAAGCAATTCAAACCCGAAATTCACGTATAAAATGACAGGAACATACAATAAATGCTGCCTGATGCACTGCACATGCAACGCAAACACTTGTAACAGCGCAACGTGCAATATTTTGCACTGGCATCAGACTCAGATGCTTATGTTGCCTGTTATAACTTTTACTCAAAAGTAACTTTTCATGTCCTGTAGTCTTCTTCATTTTCCATTTCCTCTCTCTATCTCTCTCTCTCTCTCTCTCTCTCTCTTTTTTGTTTGTATGAGTGCATGACGTTTTATTTTTCGTTTCGTTATGTCACAGAGTGAATTTTTTTTTTATTTTTTTTTTATTTAAAAAATTTTTATGCTGATGAGGCACATGTGTTCATTTGTTCATGTGTGCGTGAGGGTATGAACGTGCATTTGTATGCGTATTTTAGCTGCTTGTAATACGAGCACATGTAATTTAAGACGTTTCGAGGACACAAGGACGTTCATTTGCCTTTAAAAAAATCTTTGAAATGTTAAACTGATGACTGTAGAAGAAGTTACAGCATAAAATAGTGAACGATATCAGGGATAATATGGGGAGTGGAAGAGCATTTAAGACGAACGAAAGATGCTCTACAGTGAACGTTTTTTCAAAACCTTATCAAGTAGATGAAATTTAGGACTTAAGGCGATATCTTTAACCCCGATTTCGTACTGTCGAAATACGCATTTCCATAGTTTTGTAAAGCATTTTAAAACAAATTTCAAGGAATGTCAATACAATTCCACAGGACATAATTTTTTACTCGTTTCCTTTCCTTTCAAGTTTCACATCCTCTTATTGTTTTGTTTTATTTCAGTTTCATTAGCGAAAGTTTCTTCAAAATGAACTGCAGATTGATTTACGGCAGCAGGTTCTAGAATAACAGAGTT
>QOCX01000127.1:425444-442803 GCA_005959815.1 Sarcophaga bullata | reverse complement strand
AGTAATAATGCGAATAACACGGATATCAAACAACAGTAATCACGCACACGAATTTATTATGCTGCCCTCATGCTCTGGGGACTTATAATTTACAATAACCCAACACAAAATATCATCGAATATTTCTTATTACATAATTAGTATCATTGTGTCATCATGACACCGACTGGATAATTTGGGAAATGGCTTGTACAGACTTCCAATAAATCTTTTCTATATGAGCACAACAAAAAGGCCTCTAAACATGTAATGAAATTTTCATAGTGCCTTAATCCCTTAATCCCTTAATCTGCTCCTTTATCCGAATTTTTTTCCCATTCATTTAGTTAAGTTATCACTTAACTTAGCTTCTCAGGACTAGCAATTTCGTTTATCATTCTATTTTCATTCGTTTATTTGCTAGACAAAGCCAAGTAACCTTACGATCCTTCTATGTTACTGTTGTTTTTGACCTTTGTTTTGTTCCCTTTTCTTAAATTGCTTTGTATTTGTTTGTGTAATTCTGTTTACCTTATGATGTGTATATTTTGTTGTTGTTGTGTAATGCCGTTGTTGTCTGTCTGTTGTTTGCTTATTTTCGTTTGGTTTGTTTTTGCCTGACAATATTTCTTTAAGCGTCAAGGTTTACAGAAGAATTGTGAAGCACCAGTATCATTGAGTACTTCTATCCCTGAAGATATTATGGTCAGTATTCTGTGCAGTTTGTTGTTGATGTTATCGTATCTGTGGGAGATAATTTGTTAACATACAAATTAATAAAACGCATTGAAATATTGTTTGCTTTCTGTTGCTTATGCAATCAGAATGGAAGGGTTTATTGACAAATAGTTTAGAAGCAACTCCTTCCCTTAATATAGTGTATCATTGATTACACTAGACTTCTTATTTGAACTTTGTGTACACTTGATTAACCCTCTGGCCTTTTCAACTGTGCACTTAAATTTTTCCTTCATTCAGAATATGCAAAGAAATCGTACAACAATCGTACAATCGTGTCTCTATAAGAATAGTAATACTTATCGTTAAAAATGCTTGCTGGGTATTGAGTTGAATGATGCAATTGTTTGTGTCCCTTTTCAAATGCGGCTGAATGAATTTGTGCATTAAATTTTTTCTCTTTCTCTGCTATCCTCCGTTGTTGTTATTGATTCCAATTAAAATTTATTTTAAATTTATAAATTTCATGTTACTCATACACATACTGACTCCATTCTCACAGTATGTGTAAATTATATTTATTTATTGTTTTTGTTGTTTTATAATATTTATTTGTTAGTATTAGTCTGTGATTATTTCACAGAATTTATTCTGTGACATTTAATTAGCTGCTAAAACGTTAAGCCCTTGCCTTTCTCTCTCTATCTCTCTCTCTCTCTCTCTATCTCTCTCTCTCTATCTCTCTCTCTCTCTCTATCTCTCTCTGTCTCTAATCTATTATGTTAAATGTTTGAAATCAAAATATTTACAATAGCCCTGCTAGAGAGAGGGAGAGAGAGTGAAAGAGAACAAAATTTCATATTGGCAATAAATTTCCGTGTCAAAAGCCAAACACAAATAAATAAGTCGTCGATGACAGATAACCAATGTATCAGTAGGATAATTGGACAAAACCAAACACAATGGGGCAATTCATTTAAACTGTAATGTCCTTTAGAAATGAAACAACACAATAATTCCTTAAAAGGATTTAGATTATGGTCAAATAGGATTTTGTTACTGAATATCATGATTATCATTATTGTTATTGTTGTTGGTGTTGTTGTTGTTGTTGTGGCAACAAAATTCTAAGAAAATCGTTTATTTATTTTAATTTAAGCAATTTGTTAAAGACAAATATTGTCTGTAATATACAATACGATTAAACATGTTAATTAATTGAGTTTATCTTTCCCTCTTTCTCTCTATTTCCAGGTATGTTGCTAGCCGAAAGGCATTACAAATACACCTAAATATAGATGACTATTGTTTTAATGTATGCGTAAGTAAATAAAGAAATTTAATCTGCACACATTATTATATAAAATGTGGTTAACAGTACATAAAAGCAGAGCAACTTATTGAAGACAAGTATTGGAGATTTAATGAAATTGTTTTTTCACCAAACTTTTTAAGACAAGGTATAGTAAAAAGAAATAATAGGCGTTTAAAGTCTAAATCTGTCATTGTTACAAGCGATTTTTTGAGAAAAAATCAAATCATTACCAGTAGCAGCTGTACTTTTGTCTTACAAGGCTGAAATTATGGATGGCTTGTATTCGTCCACAAGAAACTCCACTTATTCCCACAAAAAATAATCGACTCTTGCCCGATCGTGCTTTTCATTATTCTTGACAAAATGCCTTCCAATGATACCAAGATGTATCTGGGCAATTTCCAACTGAGGTCTTCCTAGTAGCACTAATGGCCTTTAAGTCGAGATCTTGGTCTTTTGAAAAACATGCTCACTGCTGTCTTAGACCGAAACAAGTGAGTGGGCTTCGTTTGGACTTTACTAAATCTCGAATGATAAGAGAGTACAGAAATGCAATCTGAATGCTTGTTATGTGCATTTTAGGCAGCCGGGGTGAATTATGCTGAAGCTTTCCGATTTCGGTGGCGTTGGAAAAAAGGCAATTTGCAGATGAAAGTCAATAGGATTTCCAGACGTATTCTCCTGAATATAACAACAAGCGCAGCAGCTTACTTATGTGCAAAGTATGTATCGAGACTGATGTCTGTATCGGCCACTGCCCGATTATGGATCATGTTCAAATGATTCAACTACAGCTTAACAAAGCATTTTCACATTTATGAGGAATGAACCCTGATTCTCTAGAGAAATTTTAAGCAAAAAAAATAGTTTTGTTTTAAAATCACATTTCTGGAGTCCAAAGACAATTTAAGTCAAACCACTAAAGGATTTTTAATGGACATCTTGGACTATCATTTGTATACAGGAAGTATTGCCTTATTTTTGAGAAATAATCTTTGATTCTCAAGTGAAATTATTTTCAAAGAAAATTTTCTTCTTTTTTTCTGTATCACTTTACATGCTAACTGTACGTTATATTAATAGTTCTTAATCTTCATTTGAATGGTTGAATGACACTCCAAGACCTACATACATACAGTCAAATAAAAACGTATTTTTCTCCACTAATTTTTTTAATACGTTTTCGTCTTCAAATATTCTTAATTGTAACTGCCTTAAACAACGCTGAAACATTTTTTTCAATTAAAAAAGAAAATCACCGAAATAAGGTCTATATACAGTGGTGTACGTAGACTCTTATCTCTGACTGTAAATTCTATAATTAGCTCTTAAACAAGTGGGAGTTTTCAGATGTGTACTGTTAAATACCTAACAGTGCTTTGTTTAAGTCAGATTCTGCTCTGTTTACAGCAAATTTTACTCTGTCGATACCAAAAGTGGCTTTGCTAAGAAAATTGGTTTGCATCTTGGAAATTCTTGCAGAATTTTGTGTAAATACGGTTACAAAAATAGGTGTGCAACATGAGTGCCACAATATAAAATATTTCCATCTAAAGCGGGTGGTAAATAATACCAAACAGTGGTTAATTTGCGACAAAGTTCAATTAAAATTGGAATTGACAGAAAATCCTTCAAATTCTTATTCACATGTAAGTTTAAATGACCGGATTTCGGCAAAATGATAGCAGACATACGTAAGCTTAATTGTGTTCTACGAATTGATAATTCTGAGCAGTGTTTGAAGATGTACCATCATAAAATACCCTTAACCGAAGATCAAAAAGAATTTGTAAGTTATTAAAGACACAAACCATTTACATTTACAGTAGAAAATGTCTTTGAAAAGATATTTTCAAATAAAAACCTCACTTCATGTCATTTCTCATTTGTCGCTCATTAAATTCAATTCTAGAAAGAAAAAGCCAGATAACGAGCATAGCTTTGACTATTAAAATTAACTTTAAAAGAAACAAAACGATAATAAACAACCGTTATACCGTTATTATTATCATTATCTCTCAATTTTGTTTATGAAATTATTTATTAAATCTCGTAATAAAAGAAAAAAAATAAAAGAAAAAAACAACACCAGCAGAGGACTAGAGGAGGGAGAGGGAGGGGTATATAAAACTGTGTTAATGTCTCAATTAACAGTTGTGATGCAATAACAATACAGTTGTGATACTTAAACTTTGGAGAAAGACAACCTTTAGCAAAACAGAGAGAAATGGAAATGCGTTGAAAGAAGCACAACAAGACAACATAACAGGCATACCATAGAGCTGCGTTAAATTATTTTCATTTATAATGACGATTATTATGATAACGTATAATTGGATTAAAAGTCATTATAAAAAGCTGTACTTATGTGTATGTATGTGTGTATATGAGTGTAGGAGAGAAAAAATCGAAAGAGAAATTTTCTACAGAGACATCTTTAATGGCAATAATATGCTCTACGAGCGACAGTGTCAACGGATATACGGTTTTGCGTTTGCCTTTGTAACAACTTAAGGGGAAAGGTCCTTAATACGCTTTCATTGTACGAATCCTTGTAGTTTCCGTATTGAATTCGGCACTTAAAGATGAAATTTCATTAAATTCGTTATAAATTTCTACAAAATAAAGGTTATTTCTGTGTAGGGTATCATGTAGTGCTCGATGACTGCAAATTACTTTTCCTTGATATTCTTTTGAATGCCGCTAAAATAAGTTCGTATTGTTTACACTAGAGACGTAATTAGGCTGTCGTGTCTTCATGCATATACATATGACCCACACACATATTATGTGCTAGAGTTGCCAGGTTTATTAGAATTAGTAACATAAACTCATCAGAGGATAATATAAATTAAGAATGCTTGTAAGATATTGAGTCCAAATTAGATAGTGCAGTTATATTTTAAATATTCTCAGCTTTGTGTTTTGAAAATCAATTTGTTTGACAACCAATTTGACAGTAGCTTTCTTAAATAGACTTTCTTTCCAACAAAAGTAATAGGAACCTCATCATCACAGCAACTTACAAGTTTACACACAGTTTTCATATGAAAATCGATGATTTGTTAAATACCTTCCCATCCGTGGTATATAAATTTCTAACACACAATTTGAATAATTGTGGCAACTCTGTTCGTATCGCATATTTAAACTTTTTACTATCATACTCCTTATTATTCTCTCCTACAGAGTCTTTCAAGTTGAAGTTGTTATTTAAAAATTGTTTTTATAAAATTTCTTACACACACAAAACTTACACACACAATTGGCCATTACAGCCCTTCAGTCAGGATTACCACCTAGCTTCTCACACCACTTATGTTGTGTGTGTTAATTTTATACACGAGGGGCAGAACCTACATTTCAAACTCGATTCCGAATGATAAATTTTTTTGAGGAGAATGGCAATTTTTGGTTTACTGCCAGAAATCTGTTGAGATCAAGTGTCCGAAGTGTGTGTCCTGGAGTTTGAACAGTGGGGTCACATCGAATAAGCCAACACACTAAGTACTAGGCTATTTCTATAAATAATGTTATGAAAACTTGCATTAAAAGGTCTACAATTAACAAATATTGTGTTGGCATAAATATTGCCTGCTTTAAGGCTTCTCTTAAGTTGATGAAAATCCTTGCAAATCCTTGAAAATCCAGACAACGTTTCGATATTAGTCTACACGGATGGCTCTCAAAAAGTATCGTTGCAAATTTAAATGAGATATACTAGTGGTGCAAATGGCTTTTCAGCGGAGATCTTGAGCTCAGATCGAAACAAGTGAGCTTCGATCGGACTCTAAGAAATGTTGATTGATAAGAGGGTGTGTAAATGCATTTTGAACGCCTGATATGTGAATTCCAGGTCATCATGGTTCTTATGGAAATGAACGAATGATTTGTGTGAAAGCTTTCCGATCGCGGTGTCGTTAGAGAGACCAATTTGCAGGTAGAGGGCACTAAGATGCAATAGAACCTCCAGACTTATGTATTCTGAATATGGCAACATACGCAGTAGTTCACTCATGGGTATAGTGCAGGTATCTAGACTGATATACATTTCCAAATGCTTAAATTACAGGTTAGCGACCTTAGTGATAGAAATCACGAGATGAAAGCAGAAGAGCGAGAGAGAGAGAGATACTCACTGTCTTCATGGCTGCTTAGCCTTTAAGAGTCATTATTGTCAGGTCTTTAGCGAGTAACTCCTACACGTTATCACGGCGATATAATCGAGAGAACATTCTCGATATGAGAAGAGTCTAGAGTGGAGAGAGTAGAGAGCAGTCAACAATAGAGAATGAGACAATTTTGAAAAAGAAACTCTAACTTGAAGGATCCTTTACAAGCATGTATACGAACAATGTTTGAAATTCAAATTTTAATAAGCTTATGATGAGAAACTTTGCGTCATCATGATATAAAGTTTAAGGATGGAAGCGGCGGAGTGGAATGTTACACTTAAACATACACGTACACTTATGTACCATATGTGCATATATATCTACTTATACTATCACAGAGAAATATTTGCTAAATGCTAAATATATGAAAATGTGCGTGAGAGCTTTTGAAGTTGCCGTGCTAAGGCCTCATTTGTTGGCTGTTAGTTTATGCCTAATTGGTTGCAACTGATACAGGCTCTAAAAGAAAAAGGGGAGACCAAACACTTTCGTTTTATAAGGCATTTGATAGTGATGATATTAGGCTTTTTAGGTATGGTACTTTTCAGTTTAGTACCTTAGTGATATTGACAAAGTACCGACTATGCACCTTCATAGTACAAAAGAACAAAGTTATTGAAAACAGAAATTTAAATGCCCTTTAAACCACACTGTCGTGAGTGTGAGTGAGTCTATCCCCTGCCTTTGTTTACATAGCCAGCTGAAAGTGCCATATATGAGTGGCAGTTTTGAAAAATAAATGTTGCATGCATGTGTTACGTTAATTTGATTTTTTTTTTTCTTTTTTAAGTTTCAACTTTCATTTCCAACTCTATTGTTTTTGTTAAGTGACTCGTTTAGTTGTGAATTTGTTTCACTTTCCATATTTATTTTTCTATGAATTTTATTTTTTTTTTATTTTTTAAATCTCTTTTCCGCTTATTTTTTTGAGTTTTTCTGTTTTTTTTTTCTCAACTTATTTAAATAGGTTTTCCCTAGTGCTGTGCTGCTCTGTTTTTAGTGGGAATTTCCTTTCGTTTCCTGTGCGTGCGTGTTTAGTGAGTTAAGGGTGTAGATTTTTTTACAATTTTGATTTGAAGCATAATTTAGTTACGAAAATGCTTTTTGCATTTCATTTTATTTTAATTAAATATTTCCTACCGGGTTAAGCACACCCAACACTTTTCACGTTAATTGGGAAATATAGTGGGGAAAAATGTGTGAGAAACAAAAAAAAAGATGCCTGAACGGAACCCACTATGAAAACAAAATTCTTGGGTGTGCTAAATGATGATTTGTTGGTCTTCAACAATAAATAATTTTCTTATGATGAAGTCAAAACTTTGCTCATTACATAGCATAAGGCCCCTTATTGTACTTATACGTGACAGGTTATAATCTGGGCCAAACAAAATGTCGTTAAACCAGCTTCAACAACGAATTTGGGTATTGCCTTTAAGGACAAACCTTTTAACTTTTTGATTGCTATGCTATGCAAACAACCTAGAGGCGAAAATCTATGGATTAATAAGGTTCTTGAAGAACCCATCATTAAATACGTACAAATTCAAGTTATGATACAGACAGAACATTATCGGCAAAATTCGAAAATTTCGAATTCGAAAGCGAATATTCAGAACTGAGAGCAGAACAAGCAAGTTTCTGTTCTCATAAATAGTTCCAAGATCGTGTCTAAATAGTCTCACAGTAAAAGAGTTAAGCTAAGCAGCGTTATGTACTCTCTTTTGCAAAATACTGTTCAGGATATAGGCACGAACGAAACCTTTATAGTAGAACGAAACGAAATTTGCTAGTGAAATACACTGGTCTTGTAGCGATATGATATGGTATACCACAACTAAACAGAGTTGGTTGTAATACCATAAGGGAGCAACACAAAAATCATTAAGTGTAAATCGAATTCGTTTAAACAACCGCTATGTAAGACGCATGACGTCATAGTCCGAGTTGCAACGCAGAGAAATTCATAAGGCACACAAAGGCTATTCATACGTTACGGTTACGGATACGTTACCGTGATTAGTTGCAATTAGTTTCAGTTCATCACCATTCAACTCGTCGCGATTCTTAAAGTCAGCAGCTCTATTTTAATTGAACTTGATTAAGATCAAGATCCGCTAGAACGAACCTGATTTATTTATAAACCAATAACTTGATGGCTTGATGCCTGCAATATTGAGTATATAGAAGTATGTCTTGCCAAGAAATCTTAGTCTCTTCCAAGTCACCAAGGAACACTTGCAAATACATTTCTTACTGTTAGAACTTAGTGGCAGAGCTCTCGGTCCTTCTTTAGATATTCGAATGAAATCTTCCCTTAGGAAGTACTATTTCGGTCCTAACAGACGACGGAAAAATAATTGAAGACTACAAAGATGACAGCAGATGTGATATACAATCAGGCTAAGAATAGCTTTGCAGCTCAGTCAAGACTACCAATTATAAGGAGCTTCAAGTCAGTTTAGACACCACGGCATTCAGGTTTTCCGTAATACAATGTTCGACAAAGTAAATGGACTCTTAAACTAACACCATAAATCCAAATTCTCTTGATAGCAACTTTGCAAGTGATTGATTGACCAGCTCAGAAAAGCTAGGCAAGACTGGGTTAATATCTGCACCTGCATGATCTCGAGGTGTTGGTCTTACTTATTTTTATCATTGTCATATGTCAGCAGTCAATTGCGATCCTTTCCATTTTTGGATATTGAGGCGCAGATGTAACAGCATGAAGCATGCAAAAACTGCCCAGTGCCCTATAGAGTATCAATGGTACTACTATCTCGTTCTAAGAAGACCAAAATAGATGCACAATTGCAATGGTGAACTTATGATGACATCATCAATTATCTCTAGCTCAGTTCACACTAGTCGTGGATTACGGATAAAGATTAGCTGTTCACCATTAACCACCAATTTACCTTGGAGTCGACTAATTTAATTAAATATTTGAACACCCCCTCATTAACATTTAAATTGAAAATAATTTTTCAATTTCAAAGCGTTTTTTATTTTTTTTTTTTTTTTTTTTTTTTGCTCTGCATTCTTACCATTTTATTAATTTTTCTTTGCTCGGCAGCGTCACATAGCAACGAAATTTATTTCGATGGAATGGAAAACAATTTCAAGTTATTAACGAAGAAAATTAAAAAAATTGGTTTTCGTATGCAAATACAAACTGAATATGAACGTTGTTTTGGAAATTTATTTTGGAAAATCAAAACTTTTTGAATGTCAAAAAACAAGCTTAAAAACAGTAGTTTTTAGCATGATAAAGTGAAAAATTAAATTTAAGAAATTGAAGTTTGGGAAAATAATATTAAAAAACGAAATTTTCTTGAACATCAAAGCGATTCCCTTATTTCTAACATACTTCTGGTAAAACTTTTTCTCGAGTTAAAGCCTATGCCATATGAATAAGCAAGGTTGGATGCCGTACTCAACAGAAAAATAGATCCTTAACTACAAAATTAAAAATATTGAAATGAAATGCTGACTTAAGCCTAAACTATCATAGACTAACTTCACCGAGTTGGTGAGATTTTACTGCACTTGGCTTATATGCGACTGTTAACACTCTCAGTGAAGTCGCCGTAGTCTAGTAGGTAGTGTGTTCGCTTGTTAGACGTAAGGCCAGGGTTCAAATCCCAGGTCAGACATCAAAAACGTAATATGAAAGAAATATTTCTTCGGCGACTTCTTCTCAACAGATTTCTGGCAAAAACTCGTGAGGTAAAAAAATTGCGCATGAAAAGTTTCTTAAAAATTGTCCGTTCGGAGTCAACTTAAACTGTAGTCCCCGCACTCATGTATAATATTAAACACACAACATAAGGTGGTGTGAGAAGCTAGGCCGTAATCCTAACTGAAGGGTTGCAATGGCCAATATGTAGTGTAACACTCTCAGTGAGAGTACATCCGCACGTAGAACAGGTCATTCTATTCTTTTTCTATCTCAAAAACTCTCTTGTGCCAGAAATATGAAAAAAGGGTCACCAAGCTAGATGCGTAGCTGTAAGTTATTAACGAAGAAAATTAAAAAAATTGGTTTTCGTATGCAAATACAAACTGAATATGAACGTTGTTTTGGAAATTTATTTTGGAAAATCAAAACTTTTTGAATGTCAAAAAACAAGCTTAAAAACAGTAGTTTTTAGCATGATAAAGTGAAAAATTAAATTTAAGAAATTGAAGTTTGGGAAAATAATATTAAAAACGAAATTTTCTTGAACATCAAAGCGATTCCCTTATTTCTAACATACTTCTGGTAAAACTTTTTCTCGAGTTAAAGCCTATGCCATATGAATAAGCAAGGTTGGATGCCGTACTCAACAGAAAAATAGATCCTTAACTACAAAATTAAAAATATTGAAATGAAATGCTGACTTAAGCCTAAACTATCATAGACTAACTTCACCGAGTTGGTAGATTTTACTGCACTTGGCTTATATGCGACTGTTAACACTCTCAGTGAAGTCGCCGTAGTCTAGTAGGTAGTGTGTTCGCTTGTTAGACGTAAGGCCAGGGTTCAAATCCCAGGTCAGACATCAAAAACGTAATATGAAAGAAATATTTCTTCGGCGACTTCTTCTCAACAGATTTCTGGCAAAAACTCTGAGAGTAAAAAAATTGCCATGAAAAGTTTCTTAAAAATCTGTCGTTCGGAGTCAACTTTAAACTGTAGGTCCCCGCCACTCATGTATAATATTAACACACACATAAGTGGTGTGAGAAGCTAGGCCGTAATCCTAACTGAAGGGTTGCAATGGCCAATTATGTTATGTAACACTCTCAGTGAAGTACATCGCACTGTAGAACAGGTCATTCTGAATTCGTTTCTTATCTCAAAAATCTCTTGTTGCCAGAAATATGAAAAAGGTCAACCCAAGCTAATGGTAGCGTTTACTATGCAACAATCGGGCCTGAACGTAAAATCATAAGAATTCCTGACTACGTTGATATTTCCATTGGCTTGCATCAAGTAATATTTTCTTTAATCAACTGTATGTAACGGGAACTCCCATCTTTGTCTCGTAAATAAAATGGCTACAAGGGCCTCGGTGGCTAAACCTTCTTTTGATTACAGGCGTCTAGGTTAACACAATGATCTCTGTATCAATGCACAAATGAAAGTGTCTTACAAGATTCATGCGCTGAAATGAACTTACAAACTTATATCAGAGCAGCGCACATCATTATATTTTCGGATAGTGTAGTCCAACTGAAAGCAATCGACTATCTTGAAAAAAAAAAAGAACAAAATCCTCAGCAAAAACTATAAAATAAAGTTAATGGAGCTTTTTTTCCTTTTTTATGACTTGGATCCTGCTCGTCTATTCTGGGCCTTAAAAATTAAGACATGATTTTATAAGAATTATGAGACCTTTGGGCAAATCAAATCAGATCCATCTAGCTTTCGCTGATAAATTTTTTATGCACAAACAACAACGTCCACGTAATTAAAATTTCTTTACCCCAAATCTCGACTCCTAGGCTTGGCTAGATGCTCTGCTATCTAGCCTTAGTACGTTGTTTCTTGTACTGGAGGAACTTCCACCATCCACAAATTCTTTGGTTCAGAATAGACATGCAGACTAGACTAGTGTTTATATTCGTTTAGATGTTTGGCAAAGGTTTGACATAGAATTTGTGTTCAATACTTGATTTTTTTTTCCATTTCTGGGGGAGCAGAAAAACGTTGAGTACATTATTTCAAGTCGCCGTAGTCTATTAGGTACTGTGTTGGCTTATTAGACGTGAAGCTACGATTCAAACTCCAAGTCAGACATCTCAACACTAAAAACAGAATGTAAAAAAAAAATATTCCTTCGGCAACTTCTCTCAGCAGATATCTGATAAAAACTCTGGCAGTAAAATAAAATTGCCATGAAAAGCTTCTCCAAAATATCAGTCCTTTGGAGTCGACTTTAAACTGTAGATCCTTCCGCTCATGTATAAAATTAACAATCAGAACTTAAGTGGTAAAAGAAGATAGGTTGTATTATTGACTGAAGAGTTGTAAAGACTAATTAATGTATGGGGCTGCCTGGGGAAACCGTATCAGCTACGAAGATGAAATGTGTCCTAGGTTATGACTAGGTTCTTCATTGCACACTCTACTCGTAAAGCACATTCTGTGGAATTGTTGGATTACAAAATCGTCTAGTCTGTGTTCACTAAGTTCAGTAGTTTAAGCCAACCTGTAAGCCTTTAAAGCAGTATTTATTGTATTTTGAGTCAAAAACTATATTGACTCAATGAAAACTGTCTTCATTGTATTCAAGATTTTCAGAGGCTAGTTTTGTCTTCAAGGGTATTAACTAGATTCCCTAGTTGTTTCTTTGTTGTCTCAGATATTATTGTGAATGTTCAACAATTTTTCTTTCTAAAAGTCAGTTAATCCCTCACCCTAACTTTACACCATTGATTTTGCTTCTAACTGACAACTTGAAAGCTTCAATAGAAATCCTTAAATCACTGCTTTGAATTACTTTAACTACCACTAAAGGACTTAAGCCAATAACAACCTTTAATTCTTAATAAATTGTTCATCAATACACAGAAGCCATATACATACGAATGAGTATGAGCACGTTAAGCTTTCCATTTCAAAACTGCCAACTGCTAAACTTTAATGCAATAACAACGACAACAATGAGATGAGAGAAGTTAAAGAAAAGCCAAGAAAAGTTTTCAAAAAAGTTTTGGAGTTGTTTTAGAAGAAAAAAAGGAAAAGGAAAAATTTGAAACGAGAACATAAACATCTGTTGGAGCGAAAATTTTTGTGCCATTTCCACTTTTACTTCATGATTTTCCTTGACAAAAGAGGTAAAAGAAAAGCGAAAAAAAATAAAACACCAAATTAAACAAACAACATGAAAAATCTTACTTTTACTGTCAACATAAAACGCAGAAATAAAAAAGAAAAAAGAAAAACTCCCAGAAATAGGAAGAATAAACGAAAAGCTAAACAAACGCAAAAGTTCAATTGCCATTGTGGCACGTTCTAAAAACGTGTTGATGCGTAACCAAAGAACTGAAGCTATTTATGGGTTTGCCACCAATAAGAACTCAAACACACTCGCACACTTACACACATCCTTCTCTGTATACCATCATCCTGTTTAAAAAGTAAAAAGTTAAATAAATAGACAAGGACTAAAGCAAAACAAGGACTACAACAACAGCAACTACAACAACAACTACTGTTACAGCTACTACCGAGAAGCAATAACGAACGATCAAGTTACTGCAAAAGTTGTATTACAACAGAGCAACGCTAAGTACAGGAAACTTGAGGCAGCAGCAACAGCAGCAACAGCAGCAACAGAAAAACATGAGAAATTCAAACTCAACTTAAAGTGTGCGGTTGTGCGGGACTGACTGCCAAAGCCAAAGGGAGTAGGCGAAATGTGAAAAATAAAACGACAAACAACATGAAACCGCGTCATCATCAAGGACCACAGAACTTGACACAATTTTTGTGTTTTTCAAAGGCAACATCATAAAATCCAAAATCCTCTATAAATTATAGAAGAAATTGACTGACTTAGGGCAGAAAGAAAGAAGGCAGGAATAGAAAAGAAAAATAAAATCGGAAGGATGTGAGCAAAAGTTTTGTTTAGAGCAACTGCTTCTTTGTATTCAAATATCTGCCTGAAGATTGCCGGCAATCTTTTCGGGAAACAAATTTTTTTTTTCAAAAACTGTTTTAAAATTAAATTAAAGCTAAGGGAAAGTCTTTTGTAGGAGTTGGGAGCTACGAGAAAGTCTAATCAATTAGTACGTTTATAAGCTGACGTAGTAGCTATCAAACCGTAGGTAAATGCTTCAAATAAGAGCTTCGAAGTGAACGCCACCATTTCATTCCGAATTATTTAAACTTCTTGCCAAGAATATGACCTCAAGGGCACGGTCTGTCGGTGTGTTCGGGTCCAACCATGGCAGGAAACTTGTACTGAAAGCACTCTGAATTCACTTGAAGAAAATATTTAACAAAAACAAAACACTTGTAGCGTTAAATGCAGTCACAAATTAAATGCGGTCACATGTTGCAAGACCATTTAGAAACTATGTTAGGATATATTTGTCGGAAAATGTTATCTCATCCTTCTAGTAGACCAGAGCTTGCATTGTTCAATTATCTATTGTTCCCATCTATACACAGTGCAATCATTTTAACTCGCACTTGGCCTAGACTCGTACTTTGAAAACCATCATCCGAACGAATTGTCGAATGAATTTCCTGTAAACACCTAAGCTGTAGTTTCGGCTTGTTGTGAGCTTATCAATGCGAGGATATTAATCAAATTATTTTATAGGAAATTAATTGCTTTCAATTTATATTCTCTTATATGTATAATAGTTGAAGAATGAAATATCAAATTACAGCAACAAAACTACGATAAGTAAAAAAACGTAACAACAACAAAACAATAGTGAGATTCTAGAAGTTGCCGGATTGAAAATAAATGAAGAATAGAGATAACAGAGGTAACTTTTCCAGCCAATAGTAGAAAAAGTGCAGCAACTACGCGGATTGCAGTGTGGTATTATAACCAGTAAAGTTCTAAAATCATAAAATCATCATCACTTTGTAGTAAAGAGATCGATGAAAGTAAGGAACTTCTTTCAATTCGAATTGTAATTTTTAATTCCGCTGGAAATAATCGTTAAAA
The DNA here is from genome assembly GCA_005959815.1 of Sarcophaga bullata. Taxonomy (NCBI): domain Eukaryota; kingdom Metazoa; phylum Arthropoda; class Insecta; order Diptera; family Sarcophagidae; genus Sarcophaga; species Sarcophaga bullata. The sequence goes on along the minus strand of QOCX01000127.1, from coordinate 427,978 downwards.
AGAAGCAGGTACGTCCATTAAAAGCCCTTAGGCCTTATATTGCCTATTATGAAGACACAATCATCCATTTCCCCTATTCCCCATACAGAGTTGATGATGGCCTTTAGACTTCCTATGTTCATTCCAAAAATATCATTAAGACCATCTGCATAGACGATATTTCTGTCTCTCCGTCATAGCTCTGGAAATATATCGTATAGTGTGAAGAGCAATTTCGTCTCACTACATTACATGCAAAAATATTTTGTCATATGTGAGGGTCAATACATCTCATAGATGCTCCCATAATGCACGCCTCAGTAGTGATTCTAACAACCACACTAAGCCTTACAAAAAACAATGAATTGATGATTCTGAGCTATGTTTCAAGTTGTTTCATCATAAAAACCTCGATTTTATACATCGAAGTGTGACAATGGCTAAAATATAATTCCATTGTTTCACGACAGAATCAAAACGATCGCCATACGAGTGGACTGCAAGTGGTCAACCCAGCCCACAGCGTGCAAAGATGCAAAAGGATTTGACTAGCAAGGTTATGCTGTCAGTATTTTCCGATGTACAAAGTCTAATAATCAGCTATCAGCTGTCTTGAAGTCGCCCTGGTCTAGTAGATAGTGTTTTGGGTTACAATAGAGAGCCCGTGTTTAAAACACCAGCTCAGATATGTCAAACAAACGAAATATGAAAAAAAATGTTTCTATCGCGATTTCTTTCCAGAAAACTTTTGCAAAAAACCTTGAGTGTTAAATGAAATTGCTATGTAAACTTTCTCAACTACGACGTCCGGAATCGACATCATACTATAGGTCTCGTTACTTGTAAAGAAAACTAACACGCACAACATGGGTGTGTGTGAGGATCTAGTTTGTAATCCTGACCAATGGATTGTAAACCATCAACAGCGACTATTCCAAAGAGTTATTATAGCATTTTATTCTATGTTAGCTCTAGAACTTTTCTAATCGAGGTGTTAAAGGAAAGCTTGACTTACTTTGGAAGTTTAATAGATTTTTTAAGGAGCCTATTGAGCTGATGAAAAGAGCTGCTAGTGTAGGAATCAGAAGCGTTGTGTACTTAATTTCAAGGTGTATTGTAATAGCTTTTAAATACAACTCTTTGGTTGGTTAAAGCCGTTTCCATATAAGCTGATTAGTGTTGAAACTGTTTTTATTTTATTTTTTGTTTTTGCTATGATGCAAGTAGATACTGATGATGGTAATTGAACATTGTCTCTCCATTGTTATTCACAACAAACACTTCTGAGTACATGATGCTCTTATGCACTATTTATGAATGCGTATGAATTATTAACAAAAGCCTTTCTTACGCATAACAGTACACAGAATTGTACACCTACCAGAAGGACTAGGCATTAATTGCGTACATATGCATATGTATGTACTTATGATGTGCAAAGACACTGAAAGAAAAAAAAAGTGATCTGAATTTGAAGGATGAGTAATTTAAAGATTAGAAGTCTTAATTTATTTTTCCGAAAATTTAAATTCAATTTTAAGTAACTTAAGCTTGAAATAAAATTAGAGATTTATGCAGGAATTCCTATTGGATTATATCCGTTTTTAAAACATACAATAAATATATCATGGTATGGCATTTTTTGGACAGTAAAAGATAACAAAAATTTTCCTCACTGTGTATTGGCATCTCTTCTTCTATGAGGCAATTGTTGTCTTAAAGCCATGTACGAAAAGATTTATCTGCTTAAAGGTTTATGCATTTATTTATATATGTATGTATGTGTATAGTGACAATGTATAAGTGTTTGTGTGTACATTATTGTGTAGATGCATATACAAGTTATAATATATGGCATCACATAATAATCTCTTTATATTTTATAACTTCTTCAATGTGTGTTTATATGAGTGTATTTGTATACAAATTATGAAAGAAAAGAACAACAAAAACAACAAAAACAACAACAACAACAAAAAACAAAAGAAAATTATTAAGACATGTAGACTAAAATATGGCATATTATACCCGGGCACAGACAACTGGGACAGACAGACATGCTTCCAAGGACTATAAATTGCTTGACTGGTATTTATGAGAGAACCAAACAGACAAACAGTCTTCTTTACAACTTATTTACTGCGATTAATGGTTTGCAATTTTAATATTTTATAAAATATGCCATGTGAGAGAGGGGGAAAGAGAGAGGGAGAGAGAAAAAGAGAGAAAATATTTTAAACGATTTAGATTTCAAAACATGTTTTGAATTTTTGAAACGCAAAGATTGAGTGTATGTATGCATGTATGTACGGCAGGCAATGTACTCACTCTTAAATCTCAAGTATTTAAATGACAGTGGATTTATTAACACAATCATGCAAATATTTTACAAGGAATTCTTGAATGTGGGAAAATGCGGGTAAAGATTTCAATAGAATTCTTACAATTCACTACTCACTGCTTACACGATTACAATTTACCCTACAATGCGTATAGTCAAGGAATGGAAATTAGAGAGGATTTTTGAATTAACAAACGTTACGAATTCAACTGGC
>QOCX01000127.1:415060-425427 GCA_005959815.1 Sarcophaga bullata | reverse complement strand
TTTATAATGCTTTTAATAGCCATACGAAAACAATTTATTGCTTTCCAGTTTACAAAACTTTTCTTTTTCACCTGAAGGCAGTTCATAAGAAGCGCTGAATGTATAAAGACCGGCACATAAGTCCGTAGGCTTTTGAAAGAGAAACAGACTTTTAAATACAAAATTATTTTGGAAACAAGAAAGCATCATTAAAGCATCAATAAATCATGGATTTTTATGATATAAACTGCATATAAAGTCGTTGTAGTCTAGTATATAGAGTGTTGACGTATTAAACGTGAGCCCACAGTTCANNCCACATGTCAGACATCTGCAAGAAAACAACAAAACTGTCTTATAAGCCAACACAGTACCTACTAGACTACGACGACTTCAATCTGCATACTAATATTATCAAATTAATCTCAGAAAGACCGAGTCCTCAAGAAAATACAGTATATGTCAAAAGAAATTGTACATTAAAAAAACCTATACATTAAAAAATTACCGTTATTTTTATTTTAAAGTTATTTCATTACCAATTTATAAAATTGAAACAAAAAGAACTTACAAACATTTTGAAAAAATTGTCAAATTTTTCTCGGGCACTCACTCCTTAAAAGATTGTTAGATTTTTATTTTTAGTGTACAGTTTCTTTTGACGCTCATTGTATACACTTTTTTTGTCTGATATCATATTTTCGGGGAAAGTATTCCAAAGCCCAGTTTATTGTGCGTTGGCTAACTAAACAAGAGCAAAGGCCCTGATCGAAGCGCTGTAAGAGACAACAATTTGTGAATGATCTAAGATCTTAACCTATCAGGTTAGTGACATGGCAATGGAATACATAGATGCTGAGCTCATTCTGAAATGAGCATTTGGGTTAATCCCTTTATAACTTTAGCATTTGACGGCTTTCAAAACTTTAAAAGGTGTCATATTCTCTAACCATACATTCAATACAGTGAGCGTCAAAAGAAACTGTACATTAAAAAAAGTATAAAAATTAATATTCAAAATTTTTATTTTAAAATTGTTTTATTGCCAGTTTCTAAAATTAAAAAAAAATTAGAAACAAATTTCGAAATATTGCCAAATTTTTTCGAGCACTCTCCTTAAGTGGTAAAAGTTGAATTTGGCAATTGCTAGAATTTCATCGATAGTGTACAGTTTGTTTTGACGCTCACTGTATTTGTCTATGCTTAGGCTACTTAATAATTTCATTACAATAGAAGCCTTGGTTGATACAAGCCACTCATTTTAATTTCATTGCTTTTAACACAATGATTATTGACGTTCTGACGTCATTAAGTTGTATTATATTATTACAGGATCTAATAAGCTTTTATTTTTTTCTTTACATTAATATAGGTCCACCAGGCCCACCCGGTCCACCCGGCAAACGGGGGAAACGCGGTAAAAAAGGCGATCCTGGTGATAAAGGTGATCCGGTAAGTTATTTCTCGTAAAACTAAGAAAGAAAAAAATTGAGGGCCTAATTTATTTATTTCTTTAAACACAGGGCATAAATGGCATTAATGGTGATAAGGGGGCACCTGGACGGCCCGGTGATAAGGGTTCCAAAGGTGATGTTGGCCATCCGGGCATAGATGTTTTCCAAACTGTCAAGGTACGTAGTGTAGCAGAGAAAAAAAAAAATATTTCCTAACATTTAAATTGTTGTCTTATGGTCTATTTCATGTTGTTGAGACTGCTTTGAAACTAATTTTCTTTCCTTTTCAAAATAGGGTCTTAAAAGATCTGTTACAACGTTACATGGCGGCACTTTAGGTTATGCGGAGATAGTTGCTGTCAAGGTATTTTCTTGCAAAAGAATTTTTTTTTTTTGATGGTTTTTGCTTTTTGTTTTTGGGTTTTATTTTCTTAATACAAGTAGTTGTAGTAGTTGATTGAACTTTTTTTTTTTTGTTTTTTGTGGTTTTTTGAATTTTCCAAGTAATTGCGGTCAAGGTAAGCGATTTTTCCTCCTTTTTTTCTTTGTTTTGTTTTGTTTCGTTTGTGGTGCAATGATTCAAAAGTTATTGACTTTCTTTTTTTCTGCTTCTTTTTTCCTGTTATTGTTGTTGTTGTTGTTTTGGTTTGGTTTGGTTTTTATTAATTAGCACAGTTCTTTTATAGCCTCTCTGTTATAATTTATTAAGAAGTTTGTTATTTTTAATGAATATTTAATACGATTCTTTCCTTTTCATTTCATTAATTTTTCTCCTCCTTTTTCTTCTTCTTCCTTTGTATTAAAAAAAAAAAAGAAATAAGAAAAGGAAAGAGAAAACGGTTGAAAAAGTTTTCAAGTAATTTTCTTTATGGTTTTTGTTTAAAAGCCTGTAAATTATCAAACTGTAGCTGAAACAATAACACTCTAGGCTAATTGAATACAGCCAAACACAAGCAGCAGTTAACCTTACAAAGTTTTCCTACAAATTGTGGTTTTCTTTCTATGCGTCTTCATATCCCCTCCTACAACTTGTTTTTTGAAGAGAGAATAAAAAAAGTGAAAACCTCGGAAAATATTGTTCTTATCTTTTGGCTGTGATCATAGTTTCTTATGAAATTTAAAATTATTTTTCCTTTTTCCATTTTCATTTTCATTTTTTTTCCATTTTTTTTTTATGTTTACAACGTGCCAACAAAAACATTAATTTTCTGTACGAGACAGGCGAGTGTAAACAAAATATTTTTTTGTGGTCAAGGAATTATGGCGCAGACAACTTTTATTGTGTATTCTTCTGCCCCTTAAATATGAGGGAAAACAAAAAAAAAAAAAAAAAAATTTTTTTTTATTATTTATTAAGAAACTCATGAACATAAAAAGTAAATATTTTCCATTTTATTTTGTGTGTATTTTTTTTTTTATGGTGAACAGCATATAAAAAGTAGAATCTTTAATAAACAACAAATTTCCAGAAGAAATAATAAAAAATTTCATATGAAGGTCATCGTAGTTTTCGTACAATGTTGCGTACCAATAATGTTCTACAGTGTTGTGCAATTGTTATGCAATCATAACAATTTTTCTCTTTAATTCTATGTACAGGTGTTCACTGCTTTTAACTCTGTTCCATCAGTACAATGTTTTCACCATATTTCCTGCATGCATGCGTTTGCCACCGTAGCAATATGGTGCAGGTATTGCAGTCGCCGTAGTCTAGTAGATAGTGTATTGCTTCTAAGATGGAAGGCCACGCTTCAAACCCCAGGTCAGACATCAAAAACGAAATATGAAAAAATATTTCTTCGGTGTGTAGTTTCTTCGGGTGAAGTTTCTCAAAAATCTGTTGCTCGGAGTTGACTTTAAATTGTAGGTCCTGCCACTCATGTATAAAATTAACGCACACAACATTAGTGGTGTTAGCAGCTAGGTTGTAATCCTGACTGAAGGGTTATAATGGCCAATTATGTTATGTATTTATGTACGCCAGAGTGTTACGTGAGTACGCTTATAGGTATACTCCAGTCGCAATTTTTCAGCCTTAAAATACTCCAGGTTTTCCCCTCTTCGGAATGACAATCAAAACATCTTTGAAATCCTTTCTAAACTGTCACTGATCCACTATAGTCGATGCAACATTCAAACTCACTTTCTCAGTTTGCTCTTCAAAGTAATGAAAGGCCTTGCGTTACTCAAACTGAGCAGAAGGAACTTCGCTTTGATATATAAATTATAACAACATATTGGAGTCAGAGTTTCTTTGACTGAACGATTTCTTCACGTTTAGAATCAAGAATCAAGTCGTTTGGAGTTAAACTGAGAAGAATTGGGCAGATGAGCAAAAGACTGCACTTGATGCCAGGAACTGCAGCATATTGGAGTCATAAATATTCCGATCAAGCCATTTCTTTAGGTTTGGAATCCAGAAATAGTTGGTTAGAGTTAAATCGGGAGAATATGGCAGATGAGCAAGCCTCATTCATAGTTTTTCACGATGTAAGCTGCACTTGGTGCCAAGGAAAATTTTCTTGTTCAAATACGTACGTTTACCTTCTCTAAATTCTCTCATTAAATCGATTCATTCCTCCGCATTCTAATATTTTCAAGGTAGCTGATATAGCTTATATCGTATGCTTCCAGAAAAACGGCAGCCATGACTTGACCTACTGCAATACATTCCTCATCCCGAAACACACTATTTCGAATGCCATTTGATCTCTGGTGTTGCAAAGACTGATGATCACTTCTTAACCTACTTTGATACCAATTCACAGCTCAAAATCCACACACTCACTGTGCGTGTGTGATGTGGTGAATGCATGGTTGAATTATGGTTATGGTAATTGTGCGCTGCTGAACACTTCTGCGAGATACTCACATCACTGTGTTTGCAGTTGCAGTTGTGAACAAATAAATGCGTCGAGAATTTTACAGAAAACTTTCTAATACGCATGTGATGTTTCAAAATATTAGTCTTAAAACAACGAACGTTTTTCAAAACATTCGGCATCTTCCATATTTGTTTAGAACAGCACTGTTTTATCACAGAAATTGATAGGAGAGATTTCGTAGATTATTTATCAAAGTTAGAATTGGCTTAAGGTTATCATTCTCTTCCCTATGAAATTATGTGCAATGATCACATAAAAACCGCTAGTAAAATGGCGTGCTGACAGCATTTCGATCTTAATTTGGTACTTAATTTGCTTATTTCTCTTTCTGCAAACATTTTGAATTATTTTATCTGTGCTGCCTCTAAATGACAACAAACGCTTATAAGAATGGCAACAATCTTCCAAGACTAACGCCTTCAAATAATGATGTTTGTACCGTTTTGATTGATCTTAACGGTATTTATCTTTAAAACCAAAACTTCTTAAACGCGTAAACCTTCTAAAGCACATTCAATCTATGGCACGTATGTAAAAAAAATCTGTCAAATCATAAATGTCAACGGGAGAAAAGTAATAAACTCTTCTTCTTCTTCTTTTTTTAATGTGAAAAGAATTATCTCCTAACAAGAATGTATTTAGTGAAGTGATGTAAAAGCTGGAAAATTGGAAAACTCTCTAAATCCAATGAATGAACTAATGACGCAACTCAGTCACAAAGAAAAGAAAAACAAAATTTCGATAAGATGTTTATAACGCCCCATTGCTTTGGAGAACCTGAGACGCCGACGACTATTCTTAAGGCATTAAAGAAACGGGGACACAGCCCAAATGGCATAATTATTGAATAACGTTAATAACAAATCTAATACCAACAAACTAAGACAAGAATAGACTTACAAAGCAAGTTAAAGGTTTTCTTAAATGTTTTCTTCAAATAGCATTTGCAACAATGCATTGCATTCGTTGCTATGGTCAGAAGATGAAGAGAAAAGATGATGGATGTTCGATAGAAGAACGGCAACCTCTCAACGGATTTGCCCACTTTTAATCGATGTAAACCATGTAATTGCAGAAACGTACTTAATCTTCCCAATGTTATCTAAGAAAGAATTTAAATAGTCTTCATTAAAGTAAGCAATCGTTTTGCTAAATATCCGAAGTAACTTGCCAATTATAAAGTTTGTACGGTTTCTTGAATCCAGTTTCCTGTGCAGATTAATCTCCACTTCTTTCATAAACACTTCCGTTTGGGTAGGAATTCTGTTGGAAAAAAATTTCGCCTAACAGACGAAATAGGAACAATATTTCGAGGGTTTTGGAATTTCTGGAATATATACCTGGAATATACCTGGAATATACCTATACTTGATCTTACAATCGTAGACAGTTCATTGCGGTGTGAAAGGCAATGGAAACATCGTTACATAAGCTCTTTAGTCTATGAATTGGTTTTTATTGGAAATTGAAACGTACAACTTGTTCACCAAGGGATAGGGCTTACTTAGATGAATTTATAATTTACTTTCTCTTATTGAAACCCAAGTTACGTTCAACCTTTCTGTTAAGACCAATGGGTTATGAATAAAAAGCGGCATGGCAATTGTTATTTACTCTCCGAGTTTGTCGACAAAAATCTTTTGGGAGAAAAGCTGGATTCACTCATGGTTTCGGAACAAAATGTTTGTTTGTTCGGAAACAATATTAGTTTTTCGAGAGTTTGTTCTGAAACGATTCACCCACTTCGAACAATTGTTCTGGAAAAACAAGGCTACCACCATATGAAATATGTTTGTGAACGACTTCTTAGTTTCACTATTTTATCAATTTTCCATCAAATTTGCTTATAAAATTGAAGTATTTGGCAGCACTGTTCAATTGTTTCGGAACATAAATTAAAATTAAACCAATTCCAGCTGAAATTCTTCCGAAAAAAATTTACTCTATTCCTCTCTCTCTCTCTCTCAAAAACAGAAACGTCAAACTCCATTTAAAAAAAATTGTTTCGGAACAAAAATTTTGTTCCGAAACCATGGGTGAACCCAGCTAAAGTCACCGAAAAAATATTTCTTTTATCCGACCTGGGATATGAATTGTGGCCTTACGTCTAGTGAGTCAATACACTAGTTACTAGACTACGGCGACTGCTGAACCACTGGCCTAACACTGTTAAATATTTTTCATCTGAAGTGTCATTTATTCAGCGAGAGGTTTGCCATGTACGAATATGGATCGTTGAACAACTTACTACATACGGGCCACTTGTTGGGAAAATTCCTTTTCATGGATGAGGTTCGTTTCTATCTCGGAAGGTACGGCAACAATGTAAATTGCACTCGAAGAAAGTGTTTGAGATTGCATCTCAAAACAAGTGACTGTTTAGTGCATATTGTAGTCTACTGGTGTCATTTGAGCATATTTCCCGACAATAATACGGAAGAACTGGTACCGTCTATTTAGAACGTTATACGCGTATGATAACTGGCTTGTCTTTTTCTCCAACTGTAGCTTAAGAACTCGACGACATGTAGTTACAATAATATGGTCCTGCGAGCCTTATAACATGGCTGACTTAGGCTTTATTGCATGAAAAGTTTCGAGAAAAAGTAATTTCATGTCAATTGGGCCAAGCCTTTAGAGTATTTTTGTGGAATACTATTTCTTTAGGCATACTCTTCTAATGTAATGTAATCTAATGAAGTATTTAAAAATCTAATGAAGTATTTAAAAATCAAGTTATTGCCATTACGCCAGACAAAATAGGCGTGAAGTTGGTCGTAAACCAATTACTAAATTTAATACTTTTAACTTTACTTTTGAAACTCAAAACATGTACAATCCATTAATATCAAGAATTATAGAATTTACTATGAAAAAAAAAAAATATTTTTATGTTGAACTATGACCTTGAAATAAATACGAAAATTCTTATTCTCTACTTGCTAATCAGATTTCCATAATCGATATAAGAAAAGTTTTTCATAGTATTCAGTTAATCTTAAAGCTGTTGTAGTTTGATATTTAAAATAAAGTATTTTGTTGACCTTTAACCTTTGGTATTTTATATTTTACGTCTTTTTTAATTCAATTTTTTTTTTAATATTTTAATTCTAAAATTTTTTTTCACTAATTTCGTTGGTTTTTTTTTAATTTTTTCTTTTTATTGTTTGCAATTATGGTGGCTTTCTTTTTAACAATCATTACGTAACTTTTGTTTAACACTTAACACAATACAATACAAATACAATACAAATACAATACTATTAACCAATAATGCAAAGGGTTTACAAGAAGCCGGTGTTAATATATCAACGGCGACTGTAATACAATTGAAGGTGAGTTGGTAGTTGTAAATGTAGACGTAGAAAATTATTTTAAATTTGTTAAAAAAAAAACATTTTAAAAAGCATGTTTGTTGTTGGAATTTTTTTTTTTTTTTAAAGAAACATCATTGTAATGTTGCTGATTGGTTTGTAATTAAAAAAAAAAATTTTTTTTTTATTAAAATCAGGGTGAACCAGGCGAACCTGGACCTCCGGGACCACCAGGCCCACCCGGTGAAATGGGTGTACCGGGTACAAATGGCGAAAGAGGTCCTCCAGGCGAAACAGGACCACCAGGTCCAGCGGGACCAACGGGAGAACCGGGGCCAATTGGACCACCGGGAGCACCAGGACCAGCTGGTTTAAAGGTAAAATTTTTTCAGAATTTTTCTTACACAAAAAGCAAAAAAACAAATAAGGAAACAGTTGAACAGTTTCATATAAAGGAATGAGTACCTCAACTAAACATATTTATTACAGAGAATTCCAAGAAAAAACACACACACAACCATATCGAGTTAAATATTTTAAAAAGAATGTCCTTTTGTCTGTTGTTTACAATGTTAAATAAACATTTTCACAAGCTATTGTTTTTCTGTCTTCATTTATTTTTCTTTTACAACAACAACAAAAAAAAGTACAATCAATTTTCCTTTTCTTTACTTTTCCTTTTTTTTTTTTTTTTGTTCTTCTTACTACAAAAGAGAATGCCTGTCAGGCATTGTTGTGTCCTTTTCAATAATTAAGTATTTACACATGGCTTTATAAGAAGAGTATGTATGTATGTGACTATGTATGCGTATGTATGAGTGTGTGTGTGTGTATGTGTGCGTATATATGTGTGAGAGTAAGTTTACTTTAGCATTAACCTTTTGTTGTATTAGCCTTTTAAAGATATTGACTTAACATTTCTACTATTTGTTTGACTTACCTTCTCTTTTTTTCCTTTATTTTTTTGATTCCTTTTTCGAAGGGTGACAAAGGCGACCGTGGTGATCGTGGACTTACCACAACAATCAAAGGTGATGAATTTCCAACAGGCATCATTGAAGGTCCACCTGGACCGCCAGGACCACCAGGTGAGCTAAAAACAAAAAACAAAACAAATATTTTGTGTCATAAAACAATGAGAGACAAAACAAACAAAAACAAATCATTAAGATTGACTTCCTACGACAATGGTCCTTAAAATGTAGACCCTTTTTGCCACTTTTCTGTGCACACAATCTAAAAGTGTTTGTAAATATGTCGGTATGTCGGTGTCTACGTAAACATTGAAAATTGAAAATATTGCCATATGCTGGCTCGGATTCGGTTAATTTATGTCCTTATTTCTCTAGAATACTTCGTTGTGATAAAAAACGAAATAAAATGTTTTTTTTTTTGTTTGTTCAAATGTTGTGTAAGACTCTTGTTGTTGCTATGCATTTAAGGATTCACACCCAGAATTGAATTGGTATCCATCCTTACACTGAGGCCTGTGTACACTTAAGAATTAAGAAAACTATTATAATGAAATTTCGTACATTATTCGACAGGAAATTAAAGAAAAGGGGAAGGTGTTACTACAGTATGGCAGCTTGACTGTGGTTGTTGCATGATGCTACGCATTAGTTATATAAGATAAGAGATAATCAAGGTTAAGCTTAAGACATATTGTTGTTTAATGGCGGAAATTTACCGATCCTCATGGAAATCAAAACTAAACCTACTTAATATGATAAAAGATGACCCACTATCTATTGAAAACACTTAGAACTAGGCGTACGTTAGGATAAAACTTTAAACTTCAACTATATGAACGCACGGTTCCAAAATCTAAGAACTAGACCTCGCTGCCGCTTCGTTTTATTCCTTTTTTTTTTGGCTAAGATTCGTCAAGGTTCTAGAATAACAGAGTTGTCGTATTGCGTTACCTAAAAGAGGATATGGCTTGTTCTAGAGAAAATGAAATCGCCTAGTCTAGTAGGTAGTATATTGGCTTATTAGACATGCAGCATCAGTGCAAATCCCAGGCTAGACATCTCCACCAAAATGAAACACGAAAAAATAATTTATCGGTAACTTTCTCTCAGCATATCTCTAGCAAAAACTCTGAAAGTAAATAAAAACTGCGATGAAAAGTTTTTAATAAAAAAGTCTGACATTTGGAATCGAGTGGGTCAACATAGTACCTACTAGACTACAGTGACTCCTTCTGAAGCAAATCATTTGAAGCTGTTAAGCAACATTGACAAAAACAAAAACAAAAGAAAAATATTTCTTTCGGCAACAACTTTTTGGCAGACTTCTGGCAAACACAACGAAAAACTTTCTCAAATTTGCCGTTTGTTGGCGACATTATACTCTCGAAGAAATATTTTTTTGATAATTCATGTCTGACTGAGTTTAAACTGTGGTCACACTACCTACTGGACTACGGCCACTAATTAGCACATTAGTCTTTTCTCTTTAGTCGTCAAAATTTTAAGATTGTCGATCTTATTAGTCCTTCTTTGGTTGAAAAACTTAAGCTGTGACTTTTGCAAGTCTATCGCTTACACAACTGCATACAATATTCTTAGGTCCACAACTCTGGAATTTTTATTTTAAATTACTTTTCACTCTGTTTCATTCACTATGGCGCAGTTTGTCATTCAAGTTTAAGCTACAGTAACAAGTTCTAGAATAAAATAATTGCCATCCGTCGTATTATAAAAAGAATGCAAAAAAAAAATTGGATCCTA
>QOCX01000127.1:392289-403212 GCA_005959815.1 Sarcophaga bullata | reverse complement strand
TGTGTGAAGATAAATTCGAATTTGAAAATCCAAGACGCAATCCACAAATTTTAGCAGCGCCACATTCAGTGTTAACTGAGCAAAATTTTCTCTTAACAGAGCAAAATTTGCCCTTAACAGAGCACTGTTAGAGGTTTAACAGTATCCATCTGAAGAAGGTACATTGCTTAGGAGCTAATTTTAGGGCATATACTAGGTCTAGGAGTACCATATCATACTCGAAGGATGGCGTCCAAGCCTTTTATATAATCAAAAAATGTTCCACATAAAGGTCATCCATGGTATTGAAAAATGGCTTTGGAATAGTCGACATCTGCGTTTCCCCTAGAAACTCTCCAAGACAACTCAATGCCATTTTGGAAAACTACCAGTAGAATGTACGACCTCACCAAGACTATATGTACCATCTAGCGGCGCGGCAGAGTTCTTTATCCACGGTGGTAGTGGGATACTGAAACTAATTTCCCGCAGTCGACCCCCGTCCAGACACTTTAAAAAAATCGATTTGCGACCAAAATCGTATGAAAATTTCTAAAACGATCAGTGGCCATTTTGGAAGATTAAGAAAATAGTACACCTGACAGACTGATCATGCTGAGAATAGTCCAGAGTGTCCTCTATCCAACGGTAGTAGTGGGATAGCTGAAATAATTCTGTCCTCCATCCCCACCAGCCGTCCTTTTCATTTCAACATTATTGTTTACAAATAATAATGATCATAATGAGAATTAAACTTCATGTCAATAGTCTTATTTTCACTGTTAAACAGTTAACAGTGCTCTGTTAAGGGTAAATTTTGTTCTGTTAACAGCCAATTTTGCTCTGTTAAAGCCAAATGTGGCGTTGCTAAAACTTATGGATTGCGTCTTGGATTTTCAAATTCGAATTTAACTTCACACACATACTTTATTGTCATCCCAAAAAGTAACCGAGTTTATATACTATTTTTCTTAACTGTACGACCAATACTTAGGGAAAGAGCCTACCCGGTGCATTGCATTGTGCTTGGTGTAAAAAAAACTGGTTGAGGATAGAGATTGATTAGTTTAGCTGGCGTCATTCCACATATAAACCACGAGAGATTCAAAGAAAAAATAAGACACAATGCATGTACGCCAATAAGAGACTTCTCTATCCTTAGCCACTCAGAAACGTTACCATAAATTCAGACAATTCCCTCAGGGATGTTAAAAATGGGATTTCAAGTACTTGATAGTGACACATGAATTCACCGATAGTCTCTTTCATTTTCTCCGATTTGCAACTTCTACAGAAGTCACGCAAGGGAGCCTAATCACCAAGCTTGCCAGCATAAAGAGCTGCTTTATCATCTCTGGATTAAAATTCTGCCAGCTCAACCTATCAACCAAACAAATCGTCTCTTCTATCAAGTAAGCATTAGTTAAGGAGAGGAATTTCCCCTAATTTCTAGTCTAATCTGAATCACGACCTCTTCAGGTAAATCATAAAACGCATCTGGTGTTGTAACCGTTCTAGCCCATAAGCAATGCAATTTACTTAGGATCATAAACGAGCTTTGAGCTCAATATTCGAAAGAGAAAGTAAAGTAGCCTGACTATCTGATTATATCAGCATGGTAAGAGGGAGAAGGGGGATGTTTAAATTGCAAATTGCATTAAAAATTACTACAAAAATACTGGCCCTAGATAGAAACATGCGATGTTCGATAACAAGTTCTTTAATTGCGTTGAGAACAATCCATATTGCAATAGTGATAGAGTAGCGAAAGCGGAATAGTAGCGTTGCCCTAATGAATCATTAAAAAGTATAACATTCTACCGTCATTCAAGACCACTTGGATTGCATTGTGTTTCTAAATGGAAAACACTCTACTAAAACAGCCCTAACATATCAACTTTTCCAACCCTGTACAGGAAACAGAACTAAACTAAACTAACCATAGCCATAAAGGAAATGCGAGTATCTAATATCGTTTAAGTTTTACTACCATTTGCTAAAGTATTAGTTAAAAGACCACAAATACAACATCTTGGCTTTATCTCTCACTCCAGAGCAATTTTATCTCACTCTATCTCTCTCTTTCTCGCTCTTTCTTTCACAAAAACCATGTTTAACCTACTCTCAATATAAATGTTATTAAAATTTATTTGCCAATAAAACTTAAAAAACAAAAACAACAAAAAATATCCAGAGATATTGCAATGCAATAAATGTTTACAAAATGCATTTCACACATACACACACACAGAAACACGCAGCACATACCATCTAGCATACCTGGTGGTTTATTTAAATATGAGAAATATTTATACATACATGCGCACACACACACATACATACATACATAGCACATATTGTTTTATAAATTAAAATGGTAGAAATGAATATTGTGTTCATGGTAGAGCATATTTGCATACACACACATACATATACTGATTCATTATACATATGTAAACAGGAACAGGAAATAATTTATACAATAAACTAATACTGGCTTAAATAATTGTTGGAAGAGAAAAAAAAATAAAATAAAACTTATGGGTAAGAAATTAAACAAGAAAACATTAAAGTAAATGCCAAATAGAGTGTTTAAGGTCCATATATGTTATGAATTCAGTTTATGAACCTCTCTGTTTATGATCAGTTCGATGTCTGAAGTACAAAATATGTTAAGCAGCAACCCATCTTTTTATTTTTCATGATGCCTCAATTTTATTCTCCATTAAGGATGTTCTTATAGCAGCGTCATAGCTCGGAATTAGCTTTATTTTGGTCATTACATCTCATTAGCCGGGATTACGACCTAGCTTCTCATGCCACTAATGTTGTATGATAATTTTATACATGAGTGACGGGGAATACAGATTAAAACGTCGACTCTGAATGAAAGATTTCTTGAGAAACTTTTCATGGCAATTTTATTTAATCTCAGAGTTTTTGCTAGAGATCGGCCACCTTCTGCCAACATCAATGAGTCGATCTCTAACTTCACGTAGAGATCGTGAACGTAGAAATTGCTAGTGAACGTTGCAATAAACGAACAGACTTTCAATAGAAGAATTAGGCTCGACTTAGATATTTAAAATTGATCTTTCAAATGAAAATATTGATTTACACAACGCTGATTATTTTTTCCATGCTCCTAATTCACTTAAAATCGCTTTGTTTTGAAGACTCAAAAAAATGGACAAAAAATTATCAAAGTATTGTTTTTTCTACTACAGCCACTGCATATATGTTTGATCGTATACAAGACCGATCGGTTAGTTATAATGTGTATTCACTGTATAACGTAAAAATAAATATTTGTGGTAAAAAAAAATCGAAAAGCATATAAGCTTACGTAGTAGTTAAGAAAATAACAAATATTTGTATGTGTGTGTGTGTGTATAAAAATAACTCAAACGATATTTTAATATAAGCACCCTACGTTGCACATTAAGATATCAAGTCGTCTTGTTATACGGTGAGGTAATATTGTGGGAAATGTATCAAAATCTAATTCGCTTTAAATGGCTTCGTTTTACTACTACTAAGGCAATTAATCCTTGATTTAATTATTATAACGATCCACTCTCCCTCATGTAGTAATAAGAACTACAAGAGCTGCGTGTTTAGCACACTGCACTAAACTTTCTTAAGACTTCTAATTGCAACAATCCTACCATAATTCCATTCATCATTTTCATAGATTTACTCAGATATACTGTTCTTATAATCCTCTTATGCCTGACGATAAAATTTTAACTTCATTTTTTATTAAATAGCTTCATATCTATATATCTACGTACGTACATACGTACGTATCTTTATATGACCACAATAAAAATAAAATATCTCCTCTAATAAAGATTTTATAGAACAAATGTCATGTGAACACATTTTATTAAGGGGAAAAAAAGAAAAGAAAAGAAAAAAAAATAGAAATAAAAAGAAACGAAACGAAATACAATTATTCACTCTAAAGTTTAAATGATACCCAAGACAATAATAATATTTGATAAATATGATGACAATGGCAATAAAATAGAAATTTTTATGAATAAACTTTTCAAGCACAGGGTGTTTCAGTCTCTTTATCAATTTGGTTTTAATTCTATTGAATGTGTTTAAAATAACTTAAAAGTAACTAAAAGTAAAATTGAAAAAGGTGCGGTTTTTGAGCCTATTGGGATTGAAAGATATTGTATAAAGGTTTCCGGTACAGTTGGCTAACCTTTGGGAGTGAAAATATAGCCGATGAAACCAAATTTTTATCTTAGTATAAATCGGGTAAGTTAGAAGTTATCGACCAAAAATGCAAGTTATCGATAAAAAAAAATGCGAGTTATCGACCAAAAAGCTAGTTTTGAATTTTCTTTTGAAAAATTTAAATCATCGATAAAAATGCAAGACATCTACAAAAAAAATGCAATATATCGACCAAAAAATGCAAGTTATCGATCAAAAAAAAAATGGAAGTTATCGACCAAAAAAGCTAGTCATTGAATTTTCTTTTGAAAAATTTAAGTCATCGATAAAAATGCAAGACATTTTCCAAAAAAAAATGCTAGTCATCGACCAAAAAATGCAAGTTATCGATCAAAAAAAAAAAAATGGAAGTTATCGACCAATAAAAGCTAGACATTGAATTTTCTTTTGAAAAAGAAACTTGTCTTTGTCTTTGTCTTGTACAAAACCTAAACTAAATATATTTGAAATAAAATTAAAAGAAATTATATTTAAAAAGAAATAAAAATATTTTTCTTATTATTTTAGGAGGACCTGGTCTACCTGGAGAAAAGGGTGATACCGGACCGGCTGGTCCACCGGGACCACCTGGTGAAAAAGGCCCTAGAGGCAAGCGAGGCAAGAGGGTAAGTCAAAAACGAAATTAAAAAAAGAAAATATTTCAAACTGTACATACACAAACACATGTGAATACCAAAAAAAAAAAAAAAACTCTCTGTAAATAAATTGTAAAAAAAAGGAAACCTAAAGCATAATCGAAAAAAGAAGAAAAAAAAGATTACAAAAGTATTTCACAGCTCATGTATTTGCGAAAGAAAGTGTAAATATTTTGCATAAAATTGTTGAAATTTTACATAAAGACAAGAAAAAAAACCAAATTGCCTGCTGTAACTGAATACGCCTGCAACACTTTCATTGTAAAGAAAAATCTGATCTATTGATCTTTGAAAATCTGCATTTTCTCTACCTTATTTTTCCTTTCATTCTTGCTTTAACCCCAATTGCATGTTTAAACATGTTTTTCCTTTGGAATCTATACCGACACCTTTGTACCATAAATACTGCAAATGATATTTTATCTGCCTAATGCTAGCCTATTGAAACTCTACAAATATTATTATTTTGAATTGTTTGTGTTATATATTTCACAAAAAAAAAAAAAAAAAAACAAAAAAAAATGAAAAGATTTTTTTTCTAATAATTTAGGAAGTTTGTCAAGCCGTAAAACGATGACATGTTTGTCTTCAATATAAAATCTTAAAAATAAAAAAGAAAAAAAAATGTGAAATCAAAAACTAAGAAGAGTGACAATCAACCCAAATAAAAACTGTCAGTAAGAAACATCGAAGCAGTAATTTAAAAGAATTGATTGTTTAAGTGGGATTACAATATATTTTAAGTATTATCATGATATTTAAAACATATTCTGAAATATTCACTAAAGAGTTCGTTTTTTTTTTAGTATTTCTTGTGAACTCGAGTCATATCGCCCTTTAATCTGTTCATCGTTAAGTTCCATGACTCTCCTTTGTGTTTAATATTTTCAATTCTGTGTTACAAAGAAATTTGAGAATTTCAAAATAGTTAAAGTCCATTTTTTGTCCACATTCAAACCATCAGATTACCTAAAAGCTTTCCCGATAGGAAAGTGATGTTACTTCTCCACTTAAGTTAGCAATTTATAGAGACTAGTGATGTTCGGATTAATAATTTAAACAGATTTTGCTTATCGAAAACCTTCCTTTAATGGCTCTTACTTCATTCAATCCAGTTTTTCTAGCCTGTCATCTTATTTGTGCCAGAAGCAATTATTATCGACATAGTTGTTGTGGTCTATATAATGGAAAGCAACTTGCAGTACGCAGCACGTACTACAATATTGAATTTTATTAGAGAAAAAGCACATATTTTACTGCCATCAGTGTTAACGGCTGTATAACATTGATTATCCCATAATATATTCGTTTATTGGTCGAGTATTAATGCTCAATATTCGCGAAACTGCATTACTGACTCGATGGTTGCTCTTCTAGCGCTTTAAATGATCTGTAAAAACAAATTTGTGGTTTATAGAAATTTTCTGTAGTACACCTGCTGAACGATCACAAATGCCATTTTCAACCAATATACATCAGCATTGTAAAACCTAACTACCATGCCCAAAACTAGCAAAAAAAAAAAAAAAAAAACAAAAAAAATGAAAAGATTTTTTTTCTAATAATTTAGGAAGTTTGTCAAGCCGTAAAACGATGACATGTTTGTCTTCAATATAAAATCTTAAAAATAAAAAAGAAAAAAAAATGTGAAATCAAAAACTAAGAAGAGTGACAATCAACCCAAATAAAAACTGTCAGTAAGAAACATCGAAGCAGTAATTTAAAAGAATTGATTGTTTAAGTGGGATTACAATATATTTTAAGTATTATCATGATATTTAAAACATATTCTGAAATATTCACTAAAGAGTTCTGTTTTTTTTTTAGTATTTCTTGTGAACTCGAGTCATATCGCCCTTTAATCGTTCATCGTTAAGTTCCATGACTCTCCTTTGTGTTTAATATTTTCAATTCTGTGTTACAAAAAATTTGAGAATTTCAAATAGTTAAAGTCCATTTTTTGTCCACATTCAAACCATCAGATTACCTAAATGCTTTCCCGATAGGAAAGTGATGTTACTTCTCCACTTAAGTTAGCAATTTAAGAGACTAGTGATGTTCGGATTAATAATTTAAACAGATTTTGCTTATCGAAAACCTTCCTTTAATGGCTCTTACTTCATTCAATCCAGTTTTTCTAGCCTGTCATCTTATTTGTGCCAGAAGCAATTATTATCGACATAGTTGTTGTGGTCTATATAATGGATAAGCAACTTGCAGTACGCAGCACGTACGTACAATATTGAATTTTATTAGAGAAAAAGCACATATTTTACTGCCATCAGTGTTAACGGCTGTATAACATTGATTATCCCATAATATATTCGTTTATTGGTCAGTTTTATGCTCATATATTCGCGAAACTGCATTACTGACTCATGGTTGCTCTTCTAGGCGCTTTCAAATGATCTGTAAAAACAAATTTGTGGTTTATAGAATTTTCTGTAGTACACCTGCTGAACGATCACAAATGCCATTTTCAATCAATATACATCAGCATTGTAAAACCTAACTACCATGCCCAAAACTACATTGAAAATTAATAAATAGCAATAGCAATTGGGTTAAGAGAATATCTTCTCATCTTACTTCTTAGATATCGAGGTTGGGCTTTTTTCATCTTATGATTTTATATCGCAGACTGTTCTTTTGCTGCTACAACTGTGACATTAGTTGCTCCTACAAAAAAATTAAATATTCACTTACACGTCCTCAAGAATATTTTACTTTATTCTGGACAATGCCTAAATATGTCATGCAGTTTCCTTCCCAAATATTTCTTGGAGTTCTTATTTATTTACGTTTGAGTAGTCTTCTCTATTTATGAACGGCTATAAAGATACAGACAGCCATTCTGGAAATATTATCCTACGATTTTCTATGTGAATGCCTAACAAAATCCACTTATGGCTATGAATCTACAACTGAATTGCAGTTTTGGGGGCAATGAATCTTGTAATGTTACTCGTTAGGGAAAAAAGACTGGGAACCATAATATCAGCATTTATATTATGATTCCCAGTAACATTACATGATTCATTGCCCCAAAGTTGAAGGGATCGACAAACGTTATGTCCGAATGACCATTTGAGTTATCTAAACCCACAGCGTTTATCTTTTCTATTTTCTAATAATGGGGGGGCCAAAATCTCGCAACTCTCCTTCAGTCTAAGAATAACTGATTTCAGCTAAAATTTAAATCTCTTATGGCTTCTTTTGCATATAACTGTACATTTTCAAGTGTCACATTGTCAAGTCACAATTACCGTAATAGCGTTAATTAATCCCACAGAAAATATATCTTTTGAAATTCCAAATCAAAACACATCGTCCAACAGAATTTTTTTTAATTAAAAATGGTGTTACGAAGTATATTTCAAAGCTTCTAATCAGTTTCATTAGACTTTCGATTTTTATTTATTAAAACATCTTGAAACATTTGAAAGCCTTTAAACATTTTAAGTACTGCCTTATGGCATTACTTGAGGCAATAAACTGATAAACTTATCTCTGCCCCTATCACTATTTTAATAAGACAGTTTGGTGGGGGAGGAGTTCTATATCTATGAGACCTAATTCGTATACATATGCGTAGACACCATAAGAAAGTGTTAAATTTTACAAATAATCTGCCACATAATCTTCCATGCATTTAAACTGGGTGCGGGTTAAATAAAATTCAAATTGTAAAGCTAAACTAAGAATGAAAATATTATGAGGTAAACGTAAACATAAACCATAAGCCCTTTTATGACTATTAATTAGCGCCGTTTATTTTGATTACCATTATGACACACCAAAAAGTGCAAAGGAAATCCACAACAGAGTGTCTATAAAATTTTTCCATAAAAAAATTCTCCTTTTCTTATAAAGACATACATAGAGAGATAAAGATAAAGAGACAGAGACAGAGACAGAGACAGAGACAGAGACAGAAATTGTTTATACCATAAACCTTTTAAAATCTAATTTTGATAAATAAGTTCCCATTATGTGGATTATAAACAATTATTAATGTAGAGTTGTGAGAGCTTTAAAGGTATGAATTCATGATTCTAAAATTTAATTACTTTAATGAGCATTTTAAAAAACTTATAAGTAAACTTCTCTTCATTGGCATTTAATTACTAAGGAAAACTTGAAAAACTTCTTCTACAACACAAGAGATAAAACACACTTCAATAGAGATTCCAAACATCTGTAATAATTCATGGGAAATTCACAAGGAATTTTCCTACCCCACTTTAGCTAAAACAGTTTCCATGTCTTTGCCACAAGTATTGATCACACAATTTAACATTCGAAATAATAATGAAGGAGAATATGTCATTAACCACCTTACATCAGCCATAAACCATAGCTACATAGCCATAATACAGTAACAACAACAACAGCAACAACAACTGCGATAGTAGCAACAAAATTAATGACATTAACAGCATGTTCGCGCATCAACAACATTAAATACGAAATTGCCACGTTCTTGTAAGTGCTTATAAAACAGCCGTAACAATCACAGCAAGAATGTATAACAAGTTCAGGTGGAAATTTCTCATTTAACAAAATAGGCGGGGGGGAGGTGTATAGGAAACGGAAGTGAATATGAATTTAAGCACAATTCACATGATTTTTACACACACGTAATGCTTTCACTTGATTTTCACTTACAAACAACGCACACCCTGTGTTAAATAGAGAAAACGATTTGATTTTTATTTTATTTTTTTCTACTATTCATGACTGTAACATTTGTCACATATCCTACTCTTTCTCTCTATCTCTCTTTCCTTTCCATCCTTTCTTCCTTTTCCTTAATAAAATGTCTAGAACATCTCAAGTGTAGTGAAAAGGAAGTTCAAGTAAATGAAACTCTTTTAGACAAACGACTTCAATTTAATGTCACATTCTCTCTCTCTCTCTCTCTTTCTCTAAAATATCGTATGTATGACAATAGCAGTTATAATAACAACAACAAAAACATTAGAAAACATGTTTGACAACAACTACATTAAAAGCAAAAGATGTCTTCTTCTTAAGAAATAGATGAAGCAGAAGAAATTGCTTAAATAAATGATAAACGAAACTGAAATACAGAGAGAAAGACGTTAGGTATAAGAGAGACAGAGAGAGAGAGAGAGAGAGAGAGAGATAGATGCGGGTGAAAGAACAAAATCTAACGATGTTCAATACCACCTTTAACCAGAATGTAAACAAACACACACGTACTACCCCGTAGGAAAATTAAAGAACAATTAAAAGAACATGTTGCAAGAAGCTCACAATTAAAATCCCCGTTTTCCCATGCCCTACATCATAATCTAGAATTGTTCACTGTTAGATCTTCAAAGAGCTTGTTTGTAAATAGTTTAACAATTCCTGCAGTCTAGCGCTGCGTTTGACAAACAGTTCCTGTGTCATTGAGTTGCATCCCAGATACATAGAAAACGATGCGATGAGCGAGAGAGAGTTCTACCAAAATATTAGTCAAAATGGTTGGTTGGTTGAAGTTATTGATGCGAAATCAGATTAGATGGAGAATTTACTTCATACTCATTCTAAAAGGTCTGTTATCTGAAGGAAGTAATGCAAATATATCACACTCCTTTTACTCCTATGGCGAATCCAATCTGTGATTTTTTGAGAAAAAGATGTTCATAATTGCTACCAAACAATTCATCCATCCATTCATCCAAGGGTAAAGTAGGGTTAAGATCTCTAGATATGTAATCTATTGGAGTTCAGTGCAGAATCCAAAAGAGAGCCTTTAAATGTGATGTCGCCATCGAACCAGCAATCATTAAAGTAGTTGCACGATGTGCCCTATGCACTTATAGAGGGCACAACCGTTTCTTTTCATGGTTCCATATGCAGACCCACTTTTGGCACGAGACTTCTGTAAGTGCTTTTTGATCTCTTGCAATGTAAATCGATTAAAATCGTATTTTTATAAACTCTACAGTTTCTTTCAACTCTTCACCATTCGAATTTATTAGTTGCAACAGAAATTAATTCTTGATTTGGGACAAATCTTGAATGGGGGATGACTCCTTTAACA
>QOCX01000127.1:331323-388777 GCA_005959815.1 Sarcophaga bullata | reverse complement strand
TGAAACCCATTTTTAATTTTAAAATATCTAAAAACAATGGCGAATCACTCAAGACTATTCATTCAAAGTAATCCTTGTCCTGAGAAAAGTATTCGTGAGAACAATTCTGCTACTTTTCTTTAACGGCAGCATACGCTGTAAAAATAAAACGATGCTACGCTTGCAAAAAATTACGATTTTCAAGCTCGATTTCTCAAGTTTCACATTATTTGAGGTTTTATTTGGCAATTTAGGCTACAATTTATATTTATATATACTCGGATGTCTGTCCCAGTTATCTACAATATCGCTAATCCTCCACAGAAAAGAGGAAAGAAAACTTTTAAGTTTAATTTTCTAAATTTCCAAAACCAATTGAGCACTATCAGTGGCACTATTCCGCTTAAGAATGGTTGGAGTATAATTCTTGTGACGTGATATATATATCTCATGCTCCAATTTCGTTTATTTTGGGTGATTACATCCATTTTTACAACTTCTGTTACGGCCTTAGCAGCGTTCTATATAATTTATGGTTTATGGCTCTGTTAAAATTTAGGGTTTTTGTCTTTGCTAGTTATATTCGAATTTATCTTCAAATACATTATGTTGACTTACTGATTCCAATGCATTAGAGAGGGTCAATAGCTTTGTTCTTATTTGAATTTGGATTCTGCCAACAGTCTTATGTTCTATACGAACAATCGATCAGACGCAGTAATCTTGAAATTTTGCTACTGTCTTAAGATTTTAATCTTCATATTATATGGATCTCTGGAACAAAACGGGTTTTGGCACCATATGATAAATTTCGCTAGTTTTTGAAACTGGAAACCATGTTGAGCTTTGTAGATAACCCAAGTGGGGTTGTATGATGGATACAGTGTTTAATTAATATCTTGCGGTGTCACAATAGATCCGAACTGAATCGGATACCAGCTTTTAACCTAACCCTCATATATGTATTCACAAAAGTATTTCTATGGTTCCATTAAGGCTCATGAAATGGTCTCAAGAGTAATATTAGTTTTAAAAAATCTTCTATGCTATATAGGGTATTGCATGGTCGATAGTGGCCATTGAATGTTATTTAAAAGTAATCACTTGATTTTCAATCTTCTTTAGCATGTTAAGGAATTACTATTAAACAAAATCCTATTCAATGGCATTGTTATGCATATTAAAGTGATTTTCATTTTAAATATCTTTATGAGATTGAAATAAAAAATTTTTTAAGACTTAAAAACAATAAAAAAAAACAACGCCAGCTGGCAGAGTCTTATATAAAATCAGAATTTTTCGATTATTTTTCTTGTTTAAATATTTAAAAGGATTTTTACGCAACAAATGACTCAAAGATGCTTTCCAACACTCATAAACGTGTGTATGGGGTAAAAGGGGTAAAGAAAAAATGTTAATTTAAAAATTTAAAAGCAAAAATATATCGATAAACATTTGATATGTAAACGATAACATTTTTTATTAAAAGTGCAAATTTTACAATTGAAATAAAAAACAGTGCAAAAGTTATCGATAACTGCTTTCTTGCATTCAAAATAGAAGTAGAAAATTTCTGTCCATTATTTGTAAATAATTATCACATTGGCAAATAGCGCTCAATATCGATAAACGCCAGATTTGTTTATTCAAGTACCCATTTAGTAAACTTAGTTTGTCATCGTTCCTTTTGCAATCGCAAAATGATCATAAGTTTACAGTGCTTATCACAATTATGGATTCAGAGAAGAACTGTTGGTTTATATCATAATAACATAATGCTATCCATATGAATGACAATGACGTCGGGAGTAATAAACATTAGAAATCCACAGAATGAACTCATTTCTTGCTACATACTTATAGCAGCATTGAATTCTTATGTGAATCAACGAACGAACTCAAAGGTAGCACTGTAAGCTAGACTACAACGTGATTGCTCCGCTGTTTGAAAACGTCGCAGAGAATACAGACGATATATTAATTTCTCAACGAGTCGATCTAAAATAATAATTAGATTTTGTATTTAGCTTTTATACCCAGGGCTGAGTGTTACTTCAGCCAAAAATTCTGCCGCTTGTAAGTCTACTCCGGTTACCTTATAAAAATTGCTTTGATGGAGTCAAACCAGATAATGTCTGTCGTCTTCAACTGAGACTGAAACATATTCTTTCTTGATACTTGCCTACCTAAAGGGGTCAGATACAATATTAAGGACGTCGATGAATCACTGACCTCACTTCAATTTGAGATTGACATTGTGCCAAGCATTATAACACATGTCACATGATTCAGAGGAACTGCTTGTGTTATGATAAGAAAAATTTGTAACAAGATGCTCTGTTTAGTGACCCCTATTCTAGAAAGATACTTTCGTACGGTAGTTGGGATGAACTTTCTTTGACGAACTGTCCGTACTGACATTAAAATTCAATACAACTTCTCAATAGTATCCACATATCCACGGAAGAAAATTATTGTGAAGAAGAGCTCTGGGTTCAGTTAACATTAGAGACAATTTTAAACTTCATTTCACTTTAATTAGAAATAGAACTTAGCTTCATGCATCACTCAGGTTGTGTGCGTTAATTTCCTACCTGAGTAACGGTATCCAATATTCAATGTTGACTCCAAACGAAAGATTTTTTAGAATTTTCAACGTACATAGGTATTGCTAGACAATTATTTTTTTCATTCTGTTAACATGATTTTTTGGACTCTAATAGGGAAGCTATGATTACCACCCTTCTTCTACTTATGTTTCCTAACCTTAGCTACCTAATCTAATACCAATGAGATCAAGATGGTTACTACGTGTTACATATTTTGATAATTCTCCTATTCAAGTTCTATTCTTTAATCTTAAGCTCATAAGTACTTCTAACATTTTGTTTACAAGTCGATACTACACTCCTGCCTTCAACATTGTTACAACCACTACCATCATGATGATTACTGTCACTTGGACTGCTGTTGATGATGATGATGATGATGATGATGGTGATGCTAAAGATACTGCTGCTGTATTTCGTCAGCAGGCAAAAATTTAACGTCACGTTTTGGTATTAAAATCATAATTCTTTTAAATCAAGTCAATAACACCGCATATTACAACAGCAACAAATCCACATAAAAAAAAGAAAAAAGAAAAGGGGAAGGAGACGGAGAAGGAGTCGGAGTACATAAATCTAAGCCGTATCTTGTAAAATAAAACAGAAAACACGAAAGAAACGCGTTGATTGCCTTCGTTTTTTTTTTTCTTTTTTCTTTTTTTTTTGGCTTCTCATCCTTGGCAACAGGAGAGATGAGAAAATACGTGCAAGAAAATGAACGTTCTGATAATATGACAGTGTATGTTTAGTGGGGGAGGGGGGTTTGGATAAAATTTTCTACAAGAAATTTAAAAATGATTTGATGGAATTTTATTTCATTTCAACATAAACAAAACGAAAATCCTCTATAAAAAGACAAGTGCATGTTATTGGATTTAAAGTAAAGTAAGAGAAGTAAGTAAGAAGGAGGGAGAGAAAAAGAGAAAAGAAAAATAAAAGAAGGGAGAAGAGGAATGGATTATAACGACCAAATCGAAAATGAAAAATTTATTTTTCCGATATGAAAACATACTCTGACATCCAAGTGAAA
Organism: Sarcophaga bullata; assembly: GCA_005959815.1. NCBI lineage: Eukaryota > Metazoa > Arthropoda > Insecta > Diptera > Sarcophagidae > Sarcophaga > Sarcophaga bullata. The sequence continues at coordinate 385,159 of QOCX01000127.1, read as the reverse complement.
AGTTATTGAGAAAACCCCACCACCAAACGAAAATAGAAAAAATGGGAAATGGGGAAAACGAGGGAGACAGTTGTACGTTCCACTTAAATACCATAAACATACTTGTGGCGTAAAATATATACGAACATTGCAAGGATATTCATTCAATTTTTTTTTCTGCTTTCTTTTCCCTTTTTTATCCGTGCACGCTGCTGCTGCTGAAAGCATGAATGAATGAATGAACGAATGAATAAAAGAAAAAAGTGTATTACGAAAAACGTGATAAAGGCTTAAATGCCACACTATAAGGCAACATCGGAAAATGAACGAAAATGAATACAAACACACGCGCATCTTATGCCATTTGATGGCTGTAAGATGAACAAGTTGGGTAGAAATGTATTTGAAGTATTACAAGTGTAACTTGACATACAATAATAAGCGCCAGAGTCTCTATCAAAGTGGATATATGTAGACGAAGAAATCAACTTTATGAAGAAGAGAAGCAAAACCATGTGCACATTTGCCTTACACTCATGCCTTAGCATAAGTGGCAGCAAAACGAATCAAAAGCAGTGGCTTTAAAATCTGTATCAACATTAACATCAGCTACAGCATCAGCATCAGCATCAGCATCTCTTTCGTCGTCATCATCATCATCATCATCATCATGTTCAACTTAAGCAGCAGTATAGTTATGCATTTTTCATAACATGAACACGAAAACATGAACATGAAGATTTTCTCAAAGCTGTTTATAATAAATGTATGGATGTCAAACACATATATTTTTCTCTTTCGTTTCCTGTTTCCTTTTTCCTTCTTCTAGAAATAGTTTTTTTTCTTTTTTTTTTTTTTTGCAGGAGAAAAGAGAAAAATGTTTGAACATTCTTAAGTTCTGGCAACACGTATAAGAAGACGTTACGCTGAATTATGCGAACGTAACGAGTAACGAATGTATAACAATAAAACTGCTCATACACTCATATACATACATATACATGCATACATATATACAAAACTTCGATTCTTTTTTTGTTTTTGTCTTTGGATTTTGATAAATCTATGCATATTAGCAGAGATGGCAAGCATTAATAACCAAGGATAGATACTTCAGAGAAGGTCTTTAACCAAAAATCGGCATATTATTTATGAAATACGATTCTATATTAGTTCCGTAGTTTCGTGACCCTCTGGCAATAGAATTTGCAATAGCCAACCTCTTTGATCGACCCAAGATAGCCAAAGGAAATGCTACGAAGCAGGACTTGCCATTAACTTTTAGTTTTTCTGAGGCAGTTCGTTTCTTTGCTTGTTTTGGGGAATCCATTTAAAGTCACTAGAGAGTGAACTCAATCCAACACGATTTTTATCGCCCTAACTCCTACTGTTCATGGCTATGTTGCTGGTCTACAGTTTGCCACTGGAAAATATCTTTTGCCAGGAAGATCTACAAATTCCTTCTGAGACAACTGATTCCCTGTACTTTCGTGACAGTGTTATATGTTTCTTGGGTCGAAGACGTTAACATGCTGTGTTGTTGAGTTCCATGCATGCATAACTGTTTATTACAACCCTTCAGTCAGGATTACAACTTAACTTATCAAACCAACTATGTTGTGTGTGTTAATTTCATACATGAGTGCCTGTACATGCAGTTTGAAAGCCTACTCCGAACGTAATCTTTTGTTTTCCCTCAGAGTTTTTCCAGAAATGTGCTGTCTGACCTGTGATTTGAACTGTGGCCTCATGTCTAATACAACAACACACTACCTGCTAGGCTACGGCGGCTACGGTTGCGTTCCATACAAGACTTAATTGGCTAAATGCTTAACGTGCTTTTTGGCTATGGTTATCAATTTCTTGATCTGCTAGACAAAATTTCAAGATTATACTTCCAAGATAGCGTCTTGAACACTTTTTGGTTTAACATTCCAATAGAATTGGTTTAAGTCTACGCTAAGATAAGGTCAAGTTGATATAGTCAGGGCTAGAAAACATAAAAAATTTTGAGGTTCTAACGAAACATGTTTAGAGCTCCAAAGACTATCAATGACAGATCAGCTGAGTTAAACTATTCAAAGAAGATTTCTCTGTTTAAAGTCACAAGGCATTCTCTTCGATGTAACTCCTATGAAATCTGTAAGAAATCTGCATAAGGTATCCACCCGAGAGAAAACTGCTCAACAACGAAATTGGAAGGACAAAGAAGTGCTAGAGTGAAACTATGAATATGGCAGTGGATAATGTCAACTATGCTCCCTATAGCATTTGCCCATTTAAAGCTTGGTCTTACCAGCAGTTTTCATACAACAAACTTGTGCACCATTACTGTACACTTAGAGGGAAACAATCACCCAAGAACAGTCATTCAAGAGAAATTTTCAACACAAAAAAAAAAAATTTTTTTTTCTCAGCACTTTACAACTTTCTTGGCATTATTATAATTATTATTGTTGTTGTGTTTGTTGTAATTCCTCAAATACATACAGAATTTCTCATAATGTTCATATATTAGCAATAGAAAACAACAGCTGTTCAACAACAACTATTCACAGGGCTTACGCTAATGTGTTGTTGTAGTTATTGCTAAGGAAAATCAATACGTATGTACATTCAAAACTGCAGATATTTATGTATGTATGTTGTAGAGACGAGCACATTAGCAATTGAAAAACAATTGCCCCGATTGTCAGCAACGGCACAGTAGTTTTTCTTTTTCTTTTCCTTTTTTTTTTTACTTCTGTAAGACGACAAAAGCCAATTGATGAGCATGATGATGACGATGGTGATGATTGTTATGTTACTCATGTTAGTGATGCTGCTGCTGTCGCCATTACAATTGTTATTACGGCGTCAACAGCCTTTAATACAAATACAATCGATGATAAGTCAGTTTTCTGTTGTTGTTGTTGTTGTTGTTCGGCTGCTACAACAGCTACTACAGCTACTACAGCTACTCGAATGCGGCAGTCTTAATATGGAAACTGAGATTTTCAAGCTGAAAATTGTTTATAACACAAGTGCCCAATAAAAATGTTAAGTGGCTTTGAACAACAACAACAACAGCAGCAGTGTCTATACGACATTCTTAAGACCCCCTTCCCCAGTTCTCCCACAACGTGCCTAATGTGTACCAGAGAGAACAACTGACAGCGGCAAGTAGAGGGAGGCGGCTGACGATGAATGAAAAGAAGAAGAAAAACAGAAGAGATCATAAGATTTTCAACACTTGAAGACAAGACATAAGAAGGCACAATAATACTTTGCTCACAGATAAATAAGAAAATGAATAATAAAGGAAATTTATAGAATATTACGACAGGGAAAACCAGTTGAATGGATTTATTTTAGAGATTTTTTCTGTAAGGAACTAAAGAGCAATAGGCATTTCATTTTGAAGGCAACTGTTGTGGTAGTAGGAACCAAAGGAGGTTTGTTTAGAAGCCTATAGGAATTCAGAAATTAAGTCCAAGTAGTTGGTAGTGTGTTGGCTCATTAGACGTGAGGCCATGGTTGAAACCACAGACATTTTCAACAAAACAAATATGAAAAATATTCCTCAGGTGACTTCCTCTCAACGGTCTTCTGGTAATAGTTCTGAGAGAAAATTCAATTGTCATGTCCGGAATCGACTTTAAACTGCAAGTCCCGCTACTCATGGATACAAATAACACACACAACATGAGTGTTGCGAGCAGCTAGATTGTAATACTGACGGCAGGGTTGTAATGAACAAGGAAGTTAGGGTAGGATAATTCTACAGAGTCCATCGTGTAACGTTAAGGACAAGTTAAGTGACACAAAAATCTTGTTCAATCATCAAAAAATCTATTCTCAACAATATCATTGGAAAAGAACTGAGCTTGATCCGGATCCAGAGATTCTGAGTCAATGTATCAATTCATACTGATGAACTTACCATGACATGCGAATGAACTAGTACTAAGATACACAAAGCTAAGCTATCCATAGAGTACCCCTTTTCAGAAAATTTCTCTGTTTGCAAGCAATATTGGCCAAAAGCGAAAAGTGAATGGTGGATGGTCCTTTATGGCATTAGAACTTGCTCACCACTGTAGAAATCTAGGGAATTTTTTAGCCTTAAAGAACTGGATTTCTTAAGAAAACAAAAGTTTTTATTTCTCTGAAATATGAAAGTCCTACAAAAATTGTAGACGTGAACAAAATTTTAGTACTTCGAAGGCCAACACCAGTCACCTTTTATATTAAAATTGTCCTCCGACTTTTTTTTTTTACTAAAATTCCTTAAACATAGGCAAAATTTGAGAAATTTAAACAATTTTTTCACACACAAAATATAAAAACGTTACCCCTTCTCGGTGTAGCCTTTAACTCATACAATGAGTATCATACATAAGCCATTTATGTAATAACTGCACTAACATAAGCCTTAATAAATTTCTCTTTTTGGCTTTTCTTTTCCTTTTTTCCTTTTTTCATCTCTTGTTGGTGTTTTCTTTTGATTGCTTATGTTCATATTGTTCTTATTTCATGTTTTTAAGATGACAGTAAATGACAAATAAAAGTGTCAACTTGACAGCAACAACATCAGAAACAACAAAATGACAATAATTTACAACAACAATATTAAAGGCAATCAAAATAAAAGACAAGACCAAAAAAAAAAACAAGCCAGGCAGCAATAATAAATTGTTCAATACGATAATAAAAAACGAAAGCGAAAACAGACACAGAATTTCGAGGGAAAAAATTCTCACATTTTTTGGAACTGAAAATTAGGAATCGTTTTAAAAATATTTGAAAAATTTTAAAGATTTTTAAATGCAATAATAAAAAGAAAATGGTCTTAATGGATAGAAACTATTAAGGAATTAAAAATCGAATAAAATTTCAAGTAAATTTTGTCAAATTGAAGGAATTCATGAGCGACATTACTTCTAGAAATTTGTTTTAAACCAACGGCCAACCAAATATCGTAATAAATAGGTTCAAACATAAAGTTCCACTGCACCAATTAGACTTGCCGCCTTTCAAGCTTAAGCAGTAAGCATTGTATTTTGAATTTTTGTAACAAAAAAATATTAAAGATTTCATGACACCATGTGGAAACTATGGATGATCAACTGATCAAAGGCCAAAAGGAAACATTTTTCTAAGATTCTCGTGGTGAGACAAGGTGAGGCACAAGGGTGTGATGCATCACCACAAGTGTTTTCAGAAAAGTAGAATCATTACTAAAGTGAAGCCGTAAGTTCTAAAGTAAAATTCAAGAGGCAAATTTTCTTGACAAGAGAAAAAAAACGAAAACGTTCAACAAACGTTTCACATCGAAAATACACTGTTTGATACCAGCCGTTAGGGGTAGGCAGGTTTCATACGCAATTACTCGATTGAAAATATAATAATTATTGTGAGTAACAAGCTTACGTACTCAAGTTCAAAACAAGGTTCATTCGCAGTCATTTTCTTACAAACTACTAGGACTTGGAAATCTCCCATGACACTTTACATGAGCTGCTTCACGCCAGCTCATAGATTTGGTTCTTGCGAACGATATTTTTCTGTTAAGGTACAAGATCTCTAACAAGTAAGAAATACTATACTTGGAAATATTACAAATTAAAGTTTGACTTGATATAAAAACCAAATCCATGACTAAAAAGTTTTAGCACAGGGTCCATCACACATTCGAATACGTTAATAACTGTTGCTACCCAGGCCTTGCAGCGAAAATGAATTTCGATGTAGACAAGTGGGCGATTGGAATCAGTCAGAAGGAGATTACAAATATCCAAATATACTCAATGCATTCGTATTTGACGTTATTATAGAAATGTCAAACGTGACCAGAATCGAGTACAATCAGACAACAGTAGCTACAGTTAATACTAAACAAGTGCCACAGAATAATATCACATCACTTATATTGTGAGTGTAAATTTTGTACAATAGTGGCAGGACTCCAATCGACAGATATTTGAGAAACTTTCATGACAATTTAATTTTACTCGCATAGTTTTTGACAGAAATCTGCTAAGAGGCAGTCGCTAAAGAAATCATATTTCATTTTGTTGGCGTTATCTCATCTGGGATTTGAACCGAGTCCTCACGTCTACCAAGCTAACACACTATCTACTAGACTACCGTGACTACACTAAAGCAAATTGAATATGGAAAATAGAAATACTTTCATCAGTGTAAAATCCGATAGTATCACCATGGAGGGCATTAGTTTGAAACTTTGATTGATCAAGAAGCCGGTGGTGGGTGTTCCAGAAACCAGCTGAAGGAAAACAATACACCGACGACTACAACGTTGTGGAAGTCCAAAAATATATCAGCAACAAAACTACTAAGGTGAAGAGGCTTATGGGGACTCTGGCCTGCCCAAAGGAGCCATTAATTGCAAAAAAATAGGTCCTGGGTAAAATTTCACCAATTACTGTTAGTTTTCTACTTGAATTAAATACTCTGCATGTCGCTGTTAAAACTTCAAGTGTTTTGAATCATTTGATGTTATTTTTAAAGTGAAAGTTTGTACGAATTCAAAAAACTGCATCTTCGATAACCAGACGTCGGCACAAAGAGAACATGATAAAAATCTGAGTGTATTTGTGAGAGGCATTTGTATAACCCAGAGGAAAATTGTTAGTAATATTTTCAAGTGTAACCCAATAATATGTATATGTAGTGGACAGCGCCAAAGCCCTAAAGAATGCGTATTTAACTTGACAAATATTCTTCCAAAAACTGGAGATCATTTCTCATTGTTATTAGTGAATCTCATTGGAAAATAGTGAATTTTACTGTAATATTGTTTTGGGTGTATAATTGAAAGGTGAAAAAAAGCGACATGAACCTTTTCTTTAGAAGCTGCCAAGCAACTGAATGAAATTTTACGCTCTTTTTAACGAACATTGTTGATGTTCGTATCCTATGTGTGTCAAAAGCCGAAGATGTTGGGCCACCGGTGGCTATTGGTGCCGACGTCTATCGATAACAGGAAATTTCCGAATATATCGTGCACTTCTTATCTTTACACAACGTTCAACTGTACTTACACCACACCTCGTACATGACATTTATCTAGAAAAGAAATCATTTTTAAATATTCTCTTTTGCAACAGCCCTGGCCCTTCAGTTATTTTTTCAAAAAATTCACATTTATTTTTTCCTTTTTATTATTAGCGTACACAATAGAAAATTAAATATTTATGGCAATACAAAAATACAAAATATTTTTTTTTTAAGTTTAGTTTATAGTTTATAGTTTTAATATTATTTTTGTTTAACAATTTGTATATTGAAGTTGTATTAAAAATAAATTCGTTAAAACTAATTTTGCGCAAATGCTTCTGCAGCTGCTGCTGCTACTGCTGTAGTAGTGCTTCGATTATGATCCCAACACACACACACACACATAAAAAAGGTCATCATTTTTTATGTCCCCTTTTGAACGTGATAACTTGAGGGTTTTATGCAGATATTTTCATACATTTTTTAGAGTTTTTTTTTCTTTTTAGTTTTGTTTCATGTTCGAATTTTGTGCAGAAATAAAATGTTAAACTTTATGACAAACTATCATAAGAAAATATCAGAACAAATAAAAATATTTGTATTTGAAAATCATATTTTTAAATGGAAGGGAAAAATTCTAGTAAATATGTTTGAAAATTTTTTTAAAATATTTTAAAACGAAACAAATTCCATTAAATATTTCACTGCAAAAAAATATTTTAAAAAACTCAACGTTTTTTATGGGAATATGTATTTGGGGAGATTAAATTTTTATTAAAAAAAAAGTATTTAAAGAGGACTGCAGTTGAGAGTAAAGCTGGATTCAGCCATGGTTTCGGAACAAAATTTTTGAGAGAGAGAGAGAGAGAGGAAGAGAGTAAATTTTGTTCGGAACAATTTCAGCTTGAATTGGTTTAATTTCAATTTTTGCTCTGAAACAATTGAACAGTGCTGCCAGATATTTCAATTTTATAACCACATTTAATACAAAATTGATAAAATAGTAAAACTAACACGTCGTTTACAAACATATTTCATGTTGGTAGCTTTGTTTTTCCAGAACAATTGTTCTAAGTGGGTGAATCATTTCACAACAAACTCTCAAAAAATTAAAATTGTTTCGGAACAAACATTTTGAATCTAGCTTAAGGACGGGAACTTACGTTTTCATTGTTTTTACTCTATGATGTTAAGCTGTTACATCATATTGGCAACATTTAGGTTTTATACAGTCATTGTCAAACAAATCCACAACGCTTACAAAACTTTAATATTTTCCAATCAAAATTCATGCTGCAATTCCATAGAAAAAAATTATCTTCAGTTGCGAAGACAATGATCACGTTTACAAACAGAATTGAGACAGTTCATCTGCTGCCAATGTATCCAATAATATGCACTCTTCGATACGGCTTCAGCATCATCATTGAGCCGTACTTTTTCGTGATGAAAATTGTGTTAAAATCAAGGAACCAAAGCATCGTGAGATGAATACTGACTTGTTTTTGAAGGGAGACAACAAAATCCTTACATATGGTGACAAGAGAAGTATGCCTCATATCACACAACACGCGCTGCCATGAACTGAACAATACACGAGTTTAATGAGCATTTTGTCTGACAATTGGTCCACGGACATTGTGGCTCACGATATATTTTTTGTGGAAACCCTTGTCTACAGGAAAAGCTATAATTCAACTCATTGGAGACAACACTACAACTGTCATTGGTGAGATCTAAATTCAGGAAGTAATATACTAAAATCCGAGCTAATGTATGGACTACCTACGGCATTGCCGGTTTCGGCTTTTAACGAGTGAATGGCAGACACTTATCTACACAAATAAATATTTGATTTGCTTCTGCTACTTTCCTGCTTTTTTTCCATTTTACTGGGCTTCAGTTTTATTATATCCCCTGATAATTTGCTCTTTAATTATGCTCATATTTAATTGAAATTTTTTTTTAAATCTTAATTAAACATTTAAATACTACCATTTAGTATGTAATTAATTTATGACTTTAAGGGATTTTTTGTTTTAATTAAAGATGTTAATTTAGAACATTATGTCTTGGCCTTTTATTGGCCTAATATTTTGACATCCGTTTATGCCTCTAATGTAACGTAACGAAACGAAATGAAACGAAACGAAACGAAACGATACGAAAATAAAAAAAATAAAAGTAATCATAAATAATTAAAGCAAATATTTATTAAATGTCTTTTAATTAAATAATCTAATTGGTGATTATTTAATACGTTTATTCTATTACAGCAGAGGCAAAGTTTCTATTTTCCCAGCTGAATTAATATTTTTTGGCCTTTAGACCCACACAGGCACACACACAAGACACGACGATAGACAAGATAACTTTATTTCGTTAGCAGTAGGAGTGAGAGAGAAAGAGAGAGAGAGAGAGATAATTAAGTGTAACAGAAAATTTTCATACTTCTGCTATTCTTCTAAGGCTATGAATAACAAAAATAAAAATAAAAATATTAAAGGCAAAGGAAAGAAAAGAAAAAGAAGCAATGACAACAAGAAAAAAATGGAAAAACAATTTGAATAATTGAAGAATTTAGTGAGACCAACACAAAAAAAAACGTTGGAAATGTGTGTCAAAAACTTTTTCACAACTTCCTTCTACTGCTCTCTACATACTTTTTTTAAGCAAATAAAACTAAATGAAAAAGATAAAACAAAAAAAAAAACAAAAACAACAACAACAACAAGAACACTGAGTATATTTAGGGAAAGAAAAATTAAAAACTTTTTCAGTTTTAATAAATGCTAACGAAACTGAACGAGTATTAATTTATACGTTTCGAGTTGTTTTTTTCTTTTTTCTTTTCTTAATTAATTCATTAAAAACTCATCAGCATGAAAACGATATAAAAACAAAAACAAAAACAAATAAAAAAAAATTTTAAAACTAAAACTATGACCAAAAAAAGAAAATAAAAGGAAGAGAAAATTCTAACAAATATTTGCTAAAATGGGAAAAACTAACAAATCATTATGCTGCATACACTATAGCACTCAGTGAGAGGATAGGATGATGGTGACGATAAGCTTAAGGATGAGGAAACTGTTCAGTTTATGAAACTACGGATACCAATGTGTCATCATAATATTTAGAATATCAAAATAAAGATTTTTTATTTTCTAGATTATATGACTGCTTGCTCTTGTGTTTTCCTTTTTTTTTAATAATTTGTGTAAAAAAAATTTAAAAAAAACTCAACTTTTTCTATAGCAAATCAACTACTTTTCCCTTCAACTATTCGCCTTTCAGTTGCTGCATGTGCTGGCCAGTTTTAATAAAGAAAACAACAACAACAAATTTATTGTTTCATTATATTTTTTTATTAGAATACAAAAGAAAAAAAATTCTATAAATTTATATTTTTTCTCTTTTTTTTTTTATTAAAAAAAAAATGGAATTATTATTACGTTCCGTATTAAAACAAATAACACACATGCAAATCTGCCAGACACATAAAAAATATATGGAATATGCATATGAGCATAGTTGGTTTCATTTTGAATTTGAATTTTCTTCTTCTTTTTTTTTAATACAACAAAATGTTTAAAATTTAAAATGAAATTTTAAATTGAGTTGGTATCAGAGATCAGCAATGAGTATTGAAAAAGATCAATAGATTCGAATCATATTCATAATTTCTGATACTTATACGCATTCATACTTATTTTAATATCATACTCATACTACTCATATCCAAAATTTAAAGTACTCATCACACTCAAACTTAACTCTACGCATGATGTTTTTGATTTCTAAATCTCCATGACTCAACATACGCGAGAAACACAAAATAAGTATGAATCGCGTACGAACACTACAATACTCAGTAGAAGCTTGTGTGTTTGCTCTGTTTGCTGTTCTGTGTTTTTTGCTTGTGTGTCTTTTTTCTTTTGTTATAAATGCAACAATAACTAAGACTGTAAATTTTGATAAATGATTCGTATCACTCGAATCATTTATGAGTACTTTTCTAAATTTATGAATCTGAATGAGTAGACGTATGACTCAAACATATTTCGAATGTTATCAGTTCGATGTCAACGTTGTGCTCATACTCATTACAACTTGTACTTATAAATCAAAGTTGTAGTGTGGGTACAAATGAATCCGAGTACATAGGAAAATTTCAATACTGTTGACTCACTCATATTCAAAATTTTATGAGTACATGAGAGTTGCGCAAAAGTCATTCATTGCTGATCTCTGGTTGGTATTGACACAGACACTATGGTTTAGTTGAGGGCAATTATTTAAAAAAAATCGCTAGGGATGAGATTAAATTCTTAAAAGATTATATGCACAGAGTTTTACATACGGCTCCATGTCAATGTGTGCTTCAACTAAAACAATTGCATAAGAAACATGAAGAAACACAACCTCTTCTAAATTTCTGCACTTGACTACAATACATCTCATGGAATGCATTGTGCAGGGTAGCATCAGTGTGCATGGGGGTGCTGGCAGACACATTTTTCCCACCCGCGCTTTAAACACCAAATACATCTTATGTCGACTAACAACACCCTCAATGTGTCTTATGTGGCTTAAAGAAAAAAACATAGAAGAACAGTATTGTACGGTAAAAGTACTTTCATTATTAGCCATTTCAATGCTTTAGTCAGAAATACAACCTAGCTCCGCACGACTCCTATGCCGAGTCTAATTAAAATCGACTTCGACTCCGACATGGCAGTTATTTGCTCTCAAAATATTTACCAGTCTCCCTGTTAAAGGGAGGACAAAGAAAAGTATTGTTTGCATAACTTAATTTTTTAAAGTTGACAAAGCTGAGATTTGAACCATGGAACTCTCTTTTAGTAAGCTAGCCCACTACCTACTGATATATAGAGGCCACATAGTATAAACGAGTACGGCTTCTTAATACGTCTACAAAGTAAATTCATATTTTTAAATTTAAATTCAGATTGATTGAGAAATTTTAATTTTTCCGCAAAAGATTTAATCGTGTCCGAAGTTTCTATTATTTCAACCTGAAAAAAATCTATACGTAAAGTTGTATAACTGATATGGTTCAGCAATCACTAAATACGGGTGGGTGACTCCTCTGACATGGTTTCTCTAAAAGGTAGTGTAAGAGTCTTAGGTTCAATTCCCGCAAGAGATAGCGTTTTGTAACATTATACCGAGCATAAAATTTTAGTTATTGAGCTCGTAATGATTAGAATATAATTTTTAATGATGTTGTTATAAATAAATTTAAAAAAATACGTAAATAATCTAAAAAAAATAAAGGATACTGACGAACGAACGAGTGCAACTTGAATATTATTTTTCATTTTAAAGTGTTAAAAGAAATCTTAAGATTAAAGATAAGCAATAACAACAAAATATTTTAATGAAATATAGCAATAAAAACAATAATAAAGAACTTTTTAATATTCCTTATCTGGCTAGAGCTAATGATTTATGGCAAATAAATTGTGAGGCTTTCGGCTTTTCATTGTTTTGATTTTGTTAAGCGCAAATAATTTAATTTTTTTTTCCTTCTTTCTTTTTCATTATTTTTTTTATCCCCAGACAACCCATTGTGATTTATATCTTTCACAGTAACAAAGAAAAGAAAAAAAAACAAAGTGTTTATGCATGTCAATTCATTCTTTATTTACTCTTATCCGTTACTTTTGATTGTTTAACTAAAGGAGTGGTGGTGGTGGTGGTGGTGGTAGGCAACTCATAATATCCTCACATATTTTTCTCTTGATCCATTTATTTTTGTGCTTTTTTTTTTGGCAGAATTTTTAATAAAGTTAGCAAAAAAAAATATGCCAAAAAGAAAGGAGAAGTGAAATGAGCATATCTTACACTCAATGAAACTTTTATGTCAAATTTATGTTAATACGTTATGAGCAAACAACAAAAAAAAAAAAAAAAAAAGAAAAGGCAAGGAAAAGGAATGGAGAAGAAAAGAAAGAAAAAATAAAATATAAAACAGTTTGCATACATCAAGGCAATCAAACCCCCTCCCCCCACATCTATTTTGCTTTCGTTCGTTTTATTCACATTTCAACCAATAACCTTGTAAAGCATTTGAAAACCCTCCTAAGACTTTCTGATCTTTATCAGTACGTCACATATTTTCGGAAAGTTTTACTAAACAAAAGCCCATAAAAAATGTCTATTTTAAGGGGTTTCTTAGGCCAAGGCAAAGCTTTTGCCGGAAAACGTAATAGAGTCATAAAAATTGCCACAAATTGTCTAAAAAAAAACAAACAAAAAAAAAAAAACAAAAAAGAAAAGAAATGAAAAGAAGTAAAGAAATTGTAACCCCCTGTGACTCGCTGTTAACATAGCAAATGAAAGCGAAAACCGAAAACGTTTTTAGTGAGTAAACACATGTAAAACTCATATAAAAATGGAGGAAAAAAAGGATTTAAGTTTTGGTAGGTGTTTGAGTGGCATATTTTGTTGTTATTCCATGTTTTTTTTTCTTTCTTTCTTTTTCTTTTTCTTTTTGCAATTTTCTATGGCCAGAGATTTTAGGAAACAACTCGTAAATTGCGTAACAATTTAAGGGCTTCCTTAAATCCTTTTCCTCTTTTATATTCGTTTTGATTCTTTTTTTTTTCGTTCATTGTATGTTAAACACTATAATCAGAGATTTAAGAGGATGATGTCAATTGAGCATAACTAATGAGAACTGTTTCCCCTTTTTAAAGATTTCTATACGAAGTAGTGACTGCCTTTTACAATGGACTTAGCTACGCAGTCTTCAAAATAGCAGAGTAGGAAAATATCATTAAAAGTAGCAGGAGAACAGAACAACGAAGCAATGATAAAGCAATTGAGGAATGATATTTTTATATCGAAGATGTAATATTTACCACGAAACTAAAAGGCATGTATTGCAGTAGAATTTGCCAACTATTTATGAATGCTTATCCTAAGTATCGCTAGACAGTTCTACGTTACAATTACAGTGAACTTTTAATACGCGAATCAAAGTATTCGCATCAAGCAACACTGCGGGGTAGTGTGCACGGGCAAAACTCTTTAAAAAAGTTTTCAAAATTTAACATTTTCTCTCTTTTTTGCAATTCAAATCAAAATATGCATAATATTTGATATTTAAAATTAATTAACAATTGATGATTTGCCCGCTGTAGGAAGTTCTGGAAGAATAGGGTTACCAACTGTTTTTTTTTTACAAAGAACGCTCACTATGAAACTTTATTGTACCGAGGTAAAAAAAAGTGTGACATTGATTTTAATTTTGATTTTTCTGTTAGAAACCTACAGATTGTAGTTCCAACTGATCAAAAGTTATAATCCACTAAAAGAAATAAATGATAGAGAACTAGGCATAGTTTGGCAGCATTTGGTGGTACATATTTGGTGGTAAAATATGAACTCGTATTCCCAAAGTTTAGTTTGCTCCTCCAGCGTTTACATCACGTATCACGCTAACGTAATAGCATACTTTGACCTGCTCATTAAGTTAGAAATGGTTGCAACAATCAATTCTTTTGAAGTAGTCGTCGACCATTTTTTCGCAATATTACGAATACTGTAACGATAGGCGATTATCCTCATAGACAAAGGTCAAATGGCATAATTTTGATAATCAATTGTAGCCACCATAAGGTGAAATTGGTTTTACTTAATGAATTATTTTTTCCAGCAAGAGAGATGCAAATATCTTATTCAGTACTGCGAAAACACAATCCCTGACAACGTCGCTTTTAATCACATGCCATGCAGTTAACAGTAACTCATTTGTAGCCAAGAAACTCGCTCATCATCTTCCAAACCGATTTGAACTGATGGTAATGGTTCTTCTTGTTTCATATGTGAAATAATACGGCCGGCCCCACATGACTCCAGACCATAATGCGTGTCAAGCGGTCACGTTTTTCAGGTGCAATCCCTGTTCTAAAATTTTGTTTGCGTTTTCTCTGCAACATATGTGACAGTTTTGCTTGCTGACATCAACACCATGAGAGAAATGAACTTCAATCGCTGAGAAAATATTGCTCAAAATGTGGCAAAGGGGAGTAACCAGTTCGAACACGTGTCCAACGATAGTTAAAACTTTGTGTAAAATGAAAACCTTTCACGAAATAAGTGACAATGAGGATGTTAAATATATCACAGCTGACAGCCTTACCAGATGGTTTTATTGAAAGCATTAACCGATTGTTTAATAGGTTTTGTTTGTTGGCTTATTAGAAGTGAGGCCATGGTTCTTAATCTCAGGTCAGACATTCTTACTTTCCTTCTGCAGATTTCTAGCAAAAATTCTGCAAGTAAATCAAAATTGTCTGAAAAGTTTCTCAAAAAATCTGTTGTTCGAAGTCAACTTTAAACTGTAGGCCACTCCACTCATAGATGAAATTAACACACACAAAATATATGATGTAAGAAGTTAGATAGTAATACTGACCGAAAGGTTGTAATGACAAATTATGTATGTGTGTGTAACCCTATGGTATATTCTGTGTTGAATTGTTGAGTCTTCAACTCAATATGCCATGCAATAACGTATTGGTCTATTTTTATGATATATTTTACGTTTTAAAGTCATAAATATGCTACGTGTGCTATAGAATGTTACAATAGAAACATTACGTAACAAAATTCGATGTTTCGTAACATGTTACTTTATAATGTAGATTGTTACACTTTATGTTTTATGTTTTACCGAACATTGTAAAGTAATACGTTACGTTGTAAAATACGTATGTTATATTGTAATACAATATGTTGTATAATAACGTAATATGTTACGTTGTAGCTTAATAGATTACGTTATGAATTTACATATTATTTTATAAGCTAATGTTGTATGCCTTTTTCTCCAATCTAATTTCAGTTACAATGTCTAACATTTTGTTTTAAACTACATGCATACAACATAACGTAGTAAGTTACGTAATAAGTTACGTAATAAGTAATGACAATAAGAGTTTTAAAGCATTTGCAATTTGTTACAGTAATTACAATGAAAATTTAATTTCGATCTCTTCTGACTTAAAAAAAAGAGAGAGAGAGAGAGTAAGAGAGAGAGAGAAAGAAAGAAGAAACTAATTTCCTTTTGTAAGCCATAAAATGCATATTTGCTTGTTCTTGTTTCATTTCTTTTAGCCAGCCTAGTCTTTTGGTCTCTTCGAAATGTGTGTCAATGATTTTGAAGCGGCGACCATATTTTCTCATCCTCTCCCACACAGTACACATTTTCTAATCTCAATTTCTAAGGACATATCGAGAAAAAGCAATAAAATTTGAGGGTGGCGGGGATTAAAAGTGTTACAAATTTCAAATAATCTTTGTGTTCTTCTCCTTCTTCTTTTTGCGATTTTTTTTCTTCTTTTTATTTTGCTATTGCCTGCTAGGGGTTCAAAGGTTTATTGGCGAAAGTGTTATAAGAAGATTCCATAGGAAAGAGCAAAAGGATAGAAAAAAAAGACTAAGAAAAAGGAAAGGCAAGGGTGGGGAAAAAAGTTTGAAGCCATTATATGACGCGTAACGACTTTATGAAGACGAAACTTAAGGAAATGAAAAGTAGAATGAAAAAATGATGGACAGTGGCAAACAAAGTTGCGTAACGAAGAAGAGAAGAGGCAAAATGTTTTTAAAAATGTTAAAATGCCTAAAGGAGTTAAAGACTATAATTGTGTTGTAAAACTGAAAATGGATGGATTTACTTACCCTGACTTCTGGCAGGAATATTTCTGAAAAGAAAAAGAAAAATCGAAAAGCATATTAAAATACAATTTGAATACATTTGATAGGTAAAAATAAAAAATATCAAAATATAAAACTAATGAAGTGGAAAGTTGAACAAATTTTAAAACTCATATTTTCATTCACAAAAATTGGAACTTAAAAATTGGAATTTATTTTAAAAATTGTTATTGAATGCGTACAAAGCTTAAAAGCTGAAAAAGTGATGATGAAATGATGATGATGTTTTCTAAACAATTCAAATACGTGTTAAATCATAATGAAATATTTAAAATATAAATTGATTCGAAAGCCATTAGGCCATACCACAACATATGTTGCCTCATACCATCATGCATGCATGCATGCATTCATACATTCATTAGCTCCACAAAAAAGAGAAGAAAAAAAGAAGAGAAAATCGTTCAAAAACCATTTACGAAATTTGTGTGAATCAAAAACAAAATCAACCATATTCTAAATGATTTTTCAATTTATTGCTCTTCGTTCGGCCAGCCAGCCGGTCATCAGCTCAGCTACTCTAGTATGAGTTAGAGATTTTAGGCTACAGGAATTGTTGCAATGGCTGTGCTATTGCCTTTAAATTCAACAAATAATTGTGAATCTGCTTTTGCCAATTTGCGTATAATTTGCGTACAACATGCCACGTATGAAATTGTTATCAAACAAAACAAAAGCAATTCTCCGGAAATGGTGATATATTTGCCTACACCACCCATATTTAGTGACGCGTCATCATGAACTTTTCAATTTAAATGGAAATTTTATTTTCCCCATCCTTCCATGTATTAAACGAATTGTTTTTTTCTGTGAGTAGAAATGCCAAATGATTTTAAAATTTTGCATTAAACATGCAATTAATTTGTATGTATGTATGTATATATGTATGTATATATGTATGTATTTTGGCCGATTTCAAATTGTTCTCAATTAAATTGAAATACAAAAACAAAAACAAAAAACTAAATACCTACAATAAAAACAACACCTAAAAAACGAGTTGTGTTTTCAACATTTGCGGGCCACCAAATATTTGGCCACCAGAGAGTCAATGAGAAACAAATATTTTAACTGTCATTATTGTAAACAAAAGCGAACAGAAACAATAACACCAAATACACCATAACCCAGTGAATAATATTGGTTTTCTTAAGCTAAAATCAATAGGTTTTGGCTTAACCCATCATCTGGAATACATGGGTAAATTTGTTCAATTTGAAAACTTGAAATTTTTAATAAAATTTTATCGCATTCTCTTCTATGAGCCGTATAATTAGATTATGGGACACTTTTTCATTAACAAGAAGGATGACCTTGTAGTCCAGTAGGTAGTAGGCTAGTTTATCACTGTAATGCACTTGAATTCGATTCCTATAAGAATCTGTGATCCGTCACACCACCCCTATATGTTCGCTAAACGTGTGCAAAGGCTAAAAAACCAAGTATAAGATTGTATTTAATTCTTAAGCTCCCTTAATTTTATAAAACGAATGATAAATGTTGCTTTTCAATGCTCCTACATTAGGCGATTATCCTCGCAGACTCATAGTCCCACAATAGGTCTGGTGAAATCAAATCGCATCTTGATCTTGATAGCCGATAGACGTCGTCATAATATGAAAATAATAATTTTGAAAACTTCTTACACAATAGAGCGAAAATCGGTTGTGTAATGTGGCTTGTGTGACCCTTTTTGTTGCAATCCCATGCTGTTCTGTTAATAATTTTTATTTGAATGCCAAAATAATACGATAATCACATGGCCATTGAATTGACGATAACGATTCTTCCAGATTTTACTCACTTAAGTGGACATTTCAACTATTTAATGAGGATTCGACCTAGCTGCTCACACCATCCATGTTGTGCATGCTAGCTTTTATCCATGAGCGTAGTTTAAAGTCGACTTCGTACGAAAAATTTTTTTAGAAAGTTTATATGAAAATTTTATTTGCTCTGAGAGCTTTTGCCAGAAAACTACTGAGAGGAAGTCGTCTTTGAATTTTTTTTTTCGTTTTCGAAAAGTCTGGGCTGGGATTTAAACCGCGGTCTCACGTCTAATAAGCCAACACACTACCTACTAGACTAACCTTCTTCTTCTTCAATTCTTCAATAAAATAGTGCCCAAAGCCACATTCGGCCCATAATGCGCATCAAACAATCAGTTTTTCCGAATGCAATTGTTTTTTCTACAATCCCTCCCTCTGTTCTCCGAGCCCCATATGCTTCAATTTTGATAGTTCACGCAAACGTCAAGCAAGAATGAGCTTAACCGCTAACGAAAATTTTGTTTGAAAAATCGGCATTGAAAGTATGTTACTATAGCAGCCAATCAGGATATCTACTAAATGCGAGTGCTCAACTAGCTTCAATTGCTGCGAGAGTTTAACTTTATTTGGAAGGACATGCAAATTTAAAATCCAGTGCATGTCAAACCCTAAGAGAAACACAATTAATGACAACGCCATACAAATTCAGTTTATTTGCTACATTTTCCCTAACATAAGGCATATTTTTATTGCTACGCATATGCATTGGCCTGCTTACATTTAAAACCCTTCTAGACTCTGTAAATTTCTTTCTAATCTTGCCAATACCTTACACAATAAGTCGACCATGATCACCATAATCAATTCGTTTGACGCGATAAGTGGCCACCTATAACTCAGCACATTTCCTGTGAGTTTAAACTACTTTTATGAGTCTTGATATTTATACAACTTAAGGTTCTTTCATCATTAATGCTTCAGTTGATTATAGTTTTTGCGTAACACAATTTTCTCCAAGTTATTGTAGACAACATACAACATTATCTTGATAAACCATTAGGATAAAAGCAATCAGAAAATCACGCTAATTTTAGTGTTTCATTGAAATTGCTTGTAATTATTCCCCAATTGTTCATTGGGTTAATTTTATCACTCCTCAGACGCATTTTACATGCCTGAGATTTATTATTATGTTGCCTCTACAAATTGCAAATAAAACAGGCAGGCATTCTTTTTCTTTTTTTTTTGCAATGCCTTTCTACATGTTTAATGTTTGTTACTCGTATAAATACAAGACAAAAAACATATAAATTCACATAAAAAAGGAGCAGATCCAAATAACGCATCGAAATTGTTTTTAAAAACTTTGCAGACTATTAAATGAGCAAAAAAGTGGAAGAGAAAGAGAGAAATTTGCAAAAAAAAGAAAAGAAAAAATATTTAAATGTGTTGCGTGGCTTTGGTGATGTTGTTTTAAAATGAATGGCAATTAATTCGCCATAAATTTAAAAAACTTGTGCAAATTGTATTACCCAGCATCCACCCACCCAACACGTCGAAGCAATCAATAAGAAAAAATTTGTAAAAAAAAAAATGAATGAAACAAAAAAAGAACTACAAGTGTTTGTTTTATTACCCGAAATAACAATGTTTTACAAATTGACATTACTTTTCTTTCTCTTTTTGTTTTTACTTTTACACCAAAAACCCATGGGCCTATTGATTTTTTTTTTTTTTCGAAAATAAAAAATAAATAACGAGTCATGATGGTAAAGGCATAAATAATGTCACAGGAAAAGTGATTAAAGGTTACCTCCTCGTTAGTTAGCCGGTAGGAATAATTTGAATAATTTGAATAGATTTTCAATATTGTATCGTATTTATGGATTTGATGGGTTTATCGATTTGTTTTTGTAAACCTTTCCTTAATTTCTGTATCTTTCTTGGAAATTATGTTCACTTTGTTCAGAGGTCATGTTTCCTGGCAGTTTCCTTTTTTTTCTTTCTTTTATTGAGGTTATGTTTTCAATATTGATCCCGTTATGGTGTTTTCCTTTGATAATAATAAGCTTGAAAATATGCTTCAATTTTTTTTTTGACCTAAATTAGAAATTTATAAGGATTGGCCAATCCCTACTGGCCTGGTATTGCTTTAACTTTTTTCTCTTGTTCTTCTTCTCCTTCCAGTTTATTTCACTATGTTTAGGCGTCTGCTTTATTTCTTTTTAAAGACTTTTTATTCACAGTATTTTATCTTGTGTATCTATTCCTGGTTTAATTCACTTTTAGCGTGTATAATAGAATACAGTCTAAGCAACACGAAAGTGTTTAATGTGTTGCAGGGAAGAGAAATTTTTAAAGCAATGGGTATCACTTGCGATATTTCTTAATTGATATGATGTCCTATAGACTAAAGCATATGAAAAACAAATCATAAGGATTTTCTTTATAAAATATGCAGAATTACACAAGCTTTAGGAAATAGTACCACAACTCGTTAAAACGTAAAAAAAAGCATTATTGATAGCAGATATAAAAAAGGGAAGCATTGAGGTATCACTGTTCTTGGGAGTTTCAGTCCAATGCAGCATTTCTCTATGATGGATTGCAAATTGTGCACGCCACAGTTTTTAAAAACAATTTAAAGTTTAAAGATTTTCCGTATTTATGAACATTTTCTCTTTACAAATGAAGCACAGAATTCATGCCGCAGCTGGAGTACATGAACTTACAATGAAACGCAAAAAGCCAGACTTTGTGGTGTAAAGCTATCAGGCCGATACAACAAATTTAACAACTCGAATAGAATAGAAGCCCCCATAGTCTGGTAGGTAGTATGTTGTCAAAATCCAGGTCAGGCATCTGCAATCAAGCGGCTTCCTCTCAGCAGTTCCCTAGCAAAAACCCTGAGAGAAAATAAAAATTGCCATGAAAAGTTTTTCAAAAATCTGTCGGTAGTAGTCGACTTTAAAACTGTATGCCCTGCCCCACAGATATAGAAAATTAACACACACACCACATGTTGTGTGAGAAGGTAGGTTGTAATCTGAACAGAAGTGTTATAATAATCAATTATGTATGTATGCACGCACCTATGCAGGCAGAGAAGTTGTTAAATTCTCTATTAAAAATCCAAACAATACCAAGGGACGAAAAAAAATTCCATTAAAGTTTTCAAATGTTAAACATTTGAGAGGCTTCTCCAAATAAACTATTCAGGGAATCAATTTCACAAAACTCAATAAATAACATCAACCATAATCGCAAGAATTCTTCATCACTACACTCAATACACATACATATTTTCGCAGATTCTGGTTGTGTCTAGGCACCAAACGATGACAAACTTGTTATTCAAGGGCCTTCTACTGTAAATCTGGTTGTGTGGAGAAGCAAATGTAATAAATAGAGGGAGAGAACGTGCTCTGACAGACCTATTTTACATGGAGAATCGAAAACTAAATATCTGATAACAATGGAAGTAAATTTTACTAAATAGGAATTTTATTTTGACATCGTGTAAGACGTTATACCTTTAGTAAGGTTAGGTTCGGTTAGGCCGAACTGGTAGCCTCTGCTATCGAAAAGCTCACTTGAGTACGCATAGCGGCTCGTCGTGACACCACAGGTGGACGCAGTCCCTGTACTGAACAAGTTCTATCAAAGTCAGGGAAGAGGAAGAAGTCGGTCACCGCAAGGGTGGCACAACAAAAACACGATTACCCCACGCTGAAAAACTAGCCAGAAAGTCTAATAAACGAAGCTATATCCTTGACGTCAATAGATGATAGCTGCGTTAAACTGACAAGAAATGGAATACCTTTAGTAAGGATTCATTCATTTGAAACCTCCAAAAGTGCTATGACCGTTTTTCTTACATTTCCCTGGCAATTTTAAATTTCATTGTTTTGCTATTGCTGCCCCCAACCAATTGTTCCAATGCCAAGTATAACACATCTGCAGCATTTTGTTAAAAAAAAAAAAAAAAAATTAACAAAAATACTCTCATAAAAAAATGTATTCTTTTTTACAGCAAAATTTCTAATTTCCAATTGAAAATATAAAATTTTATTAAAAAAAAAACATGCAATTAAAACCATTAGAAACGTATGTTGCCATATTCTCTAAACACATATGCTCCTTTCTATAACAGAACATTTGCAATTGTGCAGGCAAAAGTGTTTTGGTATTAAATTTTACTGTTATTTAATTTCCAGCAAGTTTTTATCTTTCATTCTTCAATTTTTGTTTTTTTTTTATTGCGAGCTTTGTAAGAGAAAAAAATAAAAAATTATGAAAAAAAAATTGTCTACAACATACGATAAGGCGCTTATACACTTCTATACACACAAACACGCACAAGCGTGCTCAACATTCTAAAAACATACACACACACAGAGTGTGTTAAATGAATAGAAATCACATACAAAAAACATAAACTTTGAACAATTACATTCATATGCAATCACACTACTACTGTTGCTGTATTGTTTGTCGTTGTTGGTGTTGTTGCTGTTGTTGTATAATACACAGATGACACATTAAATGTGAATTACATGAAATAAAATTAAATGTGTGAATACATGCATAAATATGTGTGTGCGTGAATAAGTACACATGTCTGTAGTTGATGAAAGGACGTACGAGAACAAGCAAACAAACAAACAAACAAACAAGCAAGCAAAAAAATCACACTGGCAAAGACACAAAAGAGAGTATGGATTGTGAGAGGGGGTTGGGGGGCGTGTGTATATTTAAATGAGTAAGAAAATTCCCAAAAGCCTAAAGTGAAAGTCAATGTATCACTTTCTCTTTAAACGTACAAGTCAAAAAGAGAAAGAGAGGGAGTGGTAGAAAGTAAATTCGTGTAAGTATTCACGCCTCTTTCGGTGTACATGGTATATACGCTTATATGGGGGAGCCTTGTTATATGCATGAGCATGTGTTTCAACGAGTGTACGTACGTACGTGCGTGTGTGTATGTGTTTGAATGAATGTTTATTAAATTCAAATGTTACCATAACTGTGTACAGAATTGTTTTTTAAGCAATTCTTATAAAATTAAAGTGCTAGTGGTTGTGCTAGTAGAGTAATGGTAAACATAGGGGGGGTTGGGGAAATTGCTTTTTAACTTAAGCTTTCCTAAGAGGAAAATTATGTTTTAAAGAAAAATCAAGCAACGAAAGAAAACATTTTTTTTTTTTTTGGGGAAAATCTCTTTTAAATTACACTCACCCACTCGCATACCTATATAACATACATATGTATGTATGTATGTACGTATGTATGTTACACCCATAAAATTTATTCATATCAGTGTATGACTTTCTTGTTCTAGTTATTCGCCAATGTACTACTGCCACCATTTATACCATCAGGTATTCGAACTTTTGCACATACACCTCCCACAGCCAAATGTCCTGGCACACACATAGTGTATGTGTTTTCGGTCCCTACTGGATACCTATTTAAATTGTGTATGATTCTTATGGTTTTTCTCTGCGTGTAAAAGTATATTCCATGCGTGTGTTTGAGTTTGTAATTTAAAATCTATTTTCGTTTCAAGCAAAAAAAAAAAAAAAAAAAAAAAAAAAAAAATTTCAATATTTTTCCAGCCCCATGTTTGGTTTTCATTTAAAATTTTTATGGCCATTTTCTCTCAACGTAACTGTAACTGTAACTGTTGAAGTAAATCAAACCACAAACTCTACGCAACAGTATTTCTCATCGTATTTTAAGGGAAATTTATGGAAATCTATGAACATTTTAAAGGATTTAAATTGAAATTGAAATTTCTATTCCAACAGTTCAGATTAAATGAGTTTTCATTCTAACTGTGGAGGAGAGTTCTTGTACGAATATGTATAAAACGAAATGAAAAGTAAAATTTTAAATGAAAATTATTTTCACTCTAAGAATACCAAGTGCCAAGTGAATGTAGATAATTTTTTAAACAATTTCTTTAATTTAAAGCCTTTACATTATATGTAGCATTATCATGAATAAGGTGGCCAGGTTTTTTATTAATTCCCCTTTAAATAATCCGTTTAAAAGTGCCTCATAAGTCATGACCTCTGACTATTCCGAAGAAGATAATATCAACAGCGAATATGGAAGGACACTTATGAAAAGCATAGGAAATCCTGGGGAATAATGCACTGAATGTATGCTATTATGGTCAGATCGATAGTGATGTATGGTGGATTTTGGACAGACAGAACGAATCTGACAACAGCTCATTTGGAGTTGGGTAAGACACAGAGACTAGAGTACGTTGATATAACCTGTTCTACAGCGGCGCTAAAAGCTCTGTTGGATTTAAGAAATAGACCAAGCTGTGGAGACTTCGGATTGGTTGATAGGAGACAAGTCCAATATGATATTCATTAGGGGCTTTTATTACCCAAGAAAGTAAATGGTTATCTCCTTAACTGTCTCCTCAATATAACCAGTATACTTTATGATTTTGGAAATTGCTTCGTAACGGGACTTAATAACAAAAATGAATGCAGTAATCTCCCTTAAAAGAGAGATTATTTTATGGTATACAGATGGATCGGGAACAGTGATTAAGACAACAGGAGTGGAAGTATTTGATTCTAGATATCATTGATATATGTGCCTAGTTCCAACCTGAATAGGATGTACAAAAAATAGGGCATAGCAATACTATTTGAGTAAAGAGGCTTTCTAGCACTTGTCTCTTTTGAGTGTAAATCGAAGATAGCATGGGACTGTCTGGGGAAGCTAAATGGAAATTTAGTTTTTTCGATGTCATGTGGAAATTATTGAGCTTAAGAGGAGGGAGACTTCTACAGTGTTAATAAGGCAAGACTCTTTTGGTAGGGCAGAGGCGGATATTTGGAAAGGTATACTCAGTGAAAGGGCAGATAAAGAAAGGTGAAGACTATTCTTACACTAAGTGAGCTTAAGAGGAGGGAGACTTCTATAGCGTTGATAAGGCAAGAATCTTTTGGTGGGGTGAAGGCGAATATTTGGAAAGGTATACCCAATGAAAAGGAGATAAAGAAAGGCGAAGACTCTTCTTACACCAAGTGAGTTTAAGAGGAGGAAGGCTTCTACAACACTGATAAGGCAAGAACCTTTTGGTGGGGAAGAGGCAAATTTTTCGAAAGGTATACTCAATGAAAGGGCAGATAAAGAAAGGTTAAGACTCTTCTTACATTAAGTGGATATGAGGCAATTAAAACTTTTTGGGAAATTGAAATTCAGAAGACTCAGACTATTAAGGAATAATCTGAAGTTATCAAACTGGTCTTCAGGCAAAAATTCATGAATTTATGTTTGTTTCTGTAAGACAAACGATATCAGTTGCTTAACTGTTTGTATACGAATTAAAAGCACAATTGAGTGTTTTTATTTGTGTTTTCCAATGCAAATAGACAAGCAAGTTAAATTTGTGTGTCTTACAAAAACAGGCTCTTAGTTTAATATTGCTATTTTCTTATTTCTAAAGAATTCCAACGAAACGAAACGAAATTTATTTGGAAAATGGAAAGATTTTTTTGTCCAAATCTCTGTTCTTCATTACAAGGTCAGCGATTTATGTTCTTACCATCGCCTGAAGCAGAGTTTTTATCTCTTCTTTTTTAAGATAAAGTTATTAGTCGAACTGGCTCAAGCCATTATTCAAGTCCCTCTTTATACCCCTCTGTACTGCTTTAGTAATGGAAAAAAAATACTACAATGGTTCTTCAAAACCTTCAAATAGTCTCGTCTATGTCTACGTGGTAGTCGGATAGTTGCTTTTCATTTTCAAACTATTTCAATATGTCTTAAAAGGCAAACTATTTATTATTGTTGTCCTCTCGGTTTTTTTTTTTCACATAAAACTTTATTTTAATTTTTATCGGCAGCAGATCTTTATAGAAACGAATACATTTTCACTTGATTAAAAGTTTTTTTTTTTTCTTTCTTTCATTTTCATTTTTCTATACCCTAAAAACAAAAAATATGCAAACAAAAATGGTTCATCTTCCTAATCTCATGTAAAAAAAAAGGAAAAAAGAAAAATAACCACAAAAAAATGTCTAAAAAGTTTTCCTTTTTCAATGTGAGTTGTTGTTGGCAATTTTTTCTTTTAACCAAAAGCCCATTTTTAAATGCTCTGTCACTGGGATGTCGCAGCAATATAAAAACGCAGTTTATGAAATAAAAAAAAACCGAGAATATTCTTTACATTTTGCAAAAAAAATAAAAAAATAAAAAGAAGCAGAAACAGAAAGAAATTAAGCGTTTTTAAAACTGCCATAGAGAGAAAAAAAAATTTTAAAATAAAACTTTTTAACAAACAAACTTTGGTTTTTTTTATTGTGCTGAGTCTTCACGGCATGTGAGAAAAACTGTGAAAAACCCCATTGCCGTTTACGACATTCTGTTGCAGACATTTGATATTTGAAACACACACACACACACAAATACAACAATAAAAACAACAGAACAAGTGATTGACTGTCACAAAGGACTTTTTCTATTTAAGGATGACAAGAGTAAAATGTGAGAGTATGAAAATAGGAGAGTATGCATGTGGTACGAGTATTATTGCTATTCGTTAAAAATAAATATTGTGTCCCTCTTCTAAATTCAACATTTTTACTATCGCTTTTTTTTTTTTTTTTTTTTTTTTGTTTTTTTTTTTTTTTTTTTGTTTGATAGTGATCATAAAATTTACAAGTTTGTAATAGTTTTTGCAATTAAGGTCACATCTTAGTGTGTTAGCAGCAGTACTGTGCTATTAACTATTTTTGCTATTGTGATAAGAAGTTTTCATTTAAAACCAACCATATGATCATCAGCATGTGGTCCAATGTTAGTTGCCTTCGTTTTATTTATTGAGGTTATTTAACAACAAAACTAAACTAATTTTTTTGTTTTTTATTTGATAACTTGATCCAATTTTGAAACAAATTAAAACCTACTTTTGTATCAGTTTCTTATCATTAAAACTACTTTGGATAATATAGTAAAATCTTGGTATCTGTTCAAGATTAGTTGAAAGATAAAGGGTTGAAGACCTTTAAATGAAGCTCATAGCACTTAAGAATATTGGACGATCCCTTTTTGTTGGAAATACAACCCAGTTGATCACGTCAGTTCATGTTTTATATGTCAATTTTATGCATAATTTTTATATTTCGTTTTGTAAGAGATGGAAGCACGGTCTCACATCTAAGAAGCCAACACACTAAGACCTCCTCTTAATGACTAGAGCTAGACAGTGATATATGATATGAAATACCTTCATGGCCTGCAGGCCCGCAGCTATTATAAATGACTTTCGGGATAAAAGTGAGTACATCGGCTTGCCGTCCATTGAATCAATGAACTGTAAGAAGCACCACAATAATGCGATTAACGGACATGGTACCCAATCGCGATCAGCCTAAAAACCTTGACACGTGTAGGTCTTCATGCTGTTAATGAAATTGAACCGCCTCTGATACACCAACTGGAAAAACACATTTGGAGTCTTTTGGCATAGCAATTGCGGACGATATTCGTATATACTGGTAGGAAATTTACCTTAGAAACCTTTCGTATTAATAGTTGTGAATAGTCATCAAAGTAACATTCGTAAGTCACAGACTAACTGTCGGAATCACTCAGAAGATTTTCACCCAGTACATCTATGACACGAAAGTCTAATGTACGTGTACTGCAGCCAACTGTATTCTCAAAGCTATTACTGAGAACTTCTTAATCGTGATGGTGGTTTCAAGAGATAGTGGACACTTTAAAATATGACAGTGTAGATAGCATGGACATAAGTAATGTTAGAATTAGAAAGGAATCTATCACGACTTTTGAAAAGCTCCGAAACGACGAAATACTTCATGTTGGTTTAGACTTATTAATCTATCCATAATCTGATTAGAATTACCAAACATTGCTTTGAGATTGGATACGAAATAGTTGATTAGTTTTACATGCGACTTATTAGAATTCCGGTGGTGGTAAAATAAAACGACTGTGGATCTGTACAATAGTACTACGGAAATGACATTTCTTTGATCGTAAAAAATTTTTAGCAGTAAGTCCTCCTGAATATTTTGATCCAAAATTAAACGGCATAGAATTGTTGATAGCATACAACCCTATTGAATGCTGTGTCTAACTGCTATCGCTTTACCCAAGTATTTGTCATGCTTAACGTTGCGGTATAAGTCCTCAATAAGGCGTTTTCATTACTACATTACAGAGTTCATTACTATATTACAAATTACATCGTAATTCATCATAGAAATCAAGTTTGTTCATGTGTTAGAGCCGGGGGCAGTAATAGGTTAGAATAGCAACTTAGTTACTCAAACTGATCTTGGCAATTAGCATCAGAGTATCAGATTAAAAGCATGACTCTCCTAGAATTGAACGAAATACCAGCTTATAAAGGATATGTTTTACGGTGGAAAATCGATTGCTCCATAGTCTAAGCGGACAAAACTCTGTTCTCCACTAACCAAGGTATAATCACTACAGAAGTAATTTGCCGATAAGTGAACTTACTTCGCATGTCTACCCATTCTGCAATGACCGCACCTATCCAATGTAGCCTGATGAAACTTACAGTAAAGCAAACGTAAGAAATATGCTTTTTTAGTCATGCTTGGATTTGTTTACGGTAGGAGTGGAGTGTGCCTGTTGTCCCAAATTCAAGTTCATCTATCCAATTAAGGCCTCGTAAAGCTCACAATATAGCAGACGAAATAAGTATTCTTTTTGAGTCACGCTTGGATTTGTATTTGGTAGGAGTGTGCCTGTTGTATGAAGTTCAATTTCATCAGTTACACAATTATCCAACATACTTCAGTGACCATCAGGCATTTATATTGGTTTGACTAACAACTGCATGCCAAAAGTTGGTCAAGGGAATAGCGGCATATGCCAACCAGTTTACACCTAACGGTTGCAGCGGAGGGAGATCTTATTATTGTTTGCTTATCAGAGAGGATAGAAATGCTAATTATCGACAGTCCCTTTCTCAGGATCAGTTACCTCGACCTGAAATTCACTCTAGTAGTCTAAGAGGTGAAGATATAATCCTAAGATTAAGCCCTTCGAAGAAAATTCCCAAGGTATGTCTTATTCTCAATCCCCATTGGACATTCTTTTACAAATTATTAAAGATCATAAGCAAAGTAATACCACATCAGTCAATAGTGTCTGTGAGATTGTTGTTATACCATCTGACAGACAGAATCATTGAACGAATGCATAAAACTGACTTTCAAATAAAAGTACCAGTTTACGTATGTATATTTGCCTTCTTTTGGCTTTTAACACATTCAGTAAAAATGTTTATTTCACACATGCAATCTTTACTATTCCGGAAAAAAAAAGGAAAAAACTACCCACTGAATAGAGTTGTATTTCGCCCCCATTTTATTTAATTTAATACAGCAATACGATAAAGATTTTATGAATCATATTGTATTGCGCGAGTGCTTTTATTGCTTAAGAAATTGAATTCTCTTCACATTCAATGGCTAAATCCTGAAGCATTTTTATTGTCTCGTAATCTTTAATCTGCAAAGACGCCAGTAAAAGACTTGTTAATATTATCTTCGTATTATTTATTATCTTAACAAAAAATAATAATAAATTGTGTGTGGCCATTTAAACCCGAAATTAATACAAAAGTATTATATTCTCTCTTATGGTCGATGGTCAATGGACAATTTGACAAAAGCGTTAAAGCAAAAAAAACAAAAACAAAAACAAAAAAGAAAGCTAAATACAATAAATTAAAAAAGAAAGATTGAAAGAAAGAATTATAAGAAAGCAAAAAAGCAATTGTTCTAATCTTAATTACTTAAGGAAACCATTTATGGTTGGTATTAAGAATTAAATTGTGGTCAATAAGAAGACTCACCCAAGAAAAATTTATTCTTCTTGGAAAGATTATTTTAGAAAATTGTGAGTTTCTAATTAAATAACGTCTTTAAATGATTTTCTTATTTCTTCTTAAGAAAATTCAACTTCAAATTAGCATTTCAAATATCGAATGATGATGTCTTTAAGTGGCTTTAAATATTTTAAATACACCCCCCCCTCCTGTATATTATTTTATTTCAAAAGTGAAATTACGACCAAAGTTTATCTCTCTTTTTCTATGGAAATTTTCTTGTTTTTTTTTTTCTCTTTTTCGAGAAATTTATTTTTGCAAAGGAAAAATAAAAAAAAAAACAGAAAAGTGCGAAAACAAAACCATTTTATCGAGATTGATAAACAAAGAACTTTGGGCATTTTTTTTCTGTGCTGTTTTATATGCTTTTATAATAAGCCAGACAACGACGATGTTATGCTCAAAAGTTGCCAGAACAAAACAACAGGACACCATTTCTTTTCACATTAATTGGTATAACGATTATGATGAGAGTATTAATACTAAACCTCGCCACTAAAAGCCGTAAAAGCCAAACTCTCTAACCATCTGATATGTACATAGGTACACGACTGTGGAACAACTAAATCTAGTCCAATCCTATGGTAGTTTTATTAAAACCAATAACGAACTAGAACGGTTATGTCAACACTTACGACTGTTTAAGTACTACAGCTTCAATTAAATTGAACCGAAAACCATGAAATAAATGTCAGGGAACGTTATAGTTTTTTTCGATAAGTATTCTCAAACAGGATGGGTGTCACATACAACAGATTCAAAGCTTTCAAAGCTAGAGGACGACATGATCATATCCGAACATCTTTTGCCACATACTAGTCGACAGCAAGAATATTTTGAGAATGCAAAGTGTGATCGGATCACGATCTTTGTGGGCAATACCCTGATTTATCTTTGCTTAATACTTAATCAAAGGCGGAATAACGATATGATGACTTTGTTCGTGAAGATCATGAGCTTCTTTTATTCTTTAACTCATTATCAAATGATGTTGACTAAAAGTCTAGCGCTTCGTTGGTATCCCTTTCAGTAATCCTGGGTATATATCCTTCACCCTGGAGTTTGCTGATGTTTATTCAGCTGATTACTCGGTTATATCCAATTTATCGGAAGATATGCCAATTCACTACCTGTCTTTTGATAAACTTCCAATAACTCTACGAAGAGGGAATTTAGTCAGCAGAATTTTGGGGGCAGCTGGGAGGTTACCATCACAGGTATTGATGTATAAGAAAAAATTTCCAAATTCACTGTGAAATATCTTCAATATCCAGAGTTTACTCCTTCAAAATTTGTTCATTTCATAGGAACATCAAGAATGGCTAATTATGCTTCCCGAGATAAATATTTCAACCACAATGCAATCGATTTACTCACGACAGGCTTATAAATATCACATTAGACTGTTACTAGTCCAATGTCAGGTAAACATAAGCAATTTTATTACTTAAGCAAATTGAAGTTATCACCAGTTTTGAGCACGTGATTTTTAATTGTTAAAAAAAAATTTTTTTCTTTAGGAAATGGTGTAGCAATACAATCTGTATTAACTTTTACTACTTAAAACAAACTCTTTATGACATATTTGTGTAAGTGTGTGTACATTAATGTATGCATGTATGTATGTATGTTGATGTCGTTTGTTTCTTCGATTGTTTGTAAGCAACAACGACATTCTTGTTAAGAAAACAAACGGAAAAATTCAACAACGACAACGACAACAGCAAACTAAACAAAGATGAGAAGAACCAAACATTTCTTGTTTTGTTTTGTTTTTGCTTGTTTTGTTTTTGCTTGTTTCTTGTCTATATTTTCCTGTACTTTTGTTTTTGTTATTGTTTGTTTAACTATTTGCTTTAAGATTAAAAACTAAACAGAGAAAAATAGAAAGAGACAGTTAGAGTGAGAGTGAGAGAAACTACAATTATGTGTATATGTATGTATGTTAGGTTGCTTTCTATGTAATTGTGTTTATGTTCCACAACGCTGGTTATTTTCTTTAATATTTTTACTATTGTTGTGGGTCTTTTTTTCAAATAATTTTCTCTTAGTTTTTCAAACATTTTCTCTCAGGTTTTTTTTTTGTTCTTAGTTTTGTTTTCTTCGGCGAGCCATAACAAAAATGCATTTCAGCAAACCACTATAGACAGACACAACATACGCAACATACACACATACACACACATGGAATGCAGACACATACAATATAAAACAGTACTAAAATATAAAATATAACTAACACTAGAGAGAGAGGGAGAGAGATAGAGAGACAGAGTGTCCTTAAAATACCCCATAGACACACACATAAACACTCACACACTCTTGCAAACACTTATTTCGTACGTGTTAAAAAGAATATGCACAGAAAAAGTTATTTTAAAAGAATGTGTTCAAAAATATGTGTCTGTGTGTGAGAATGCTCGTATATATAGTAAATATTAGTAGTTGTTTTGTAGTGGTTAAAATAATACTTTATGATATTTGCTCATAAACAAACACACATACACATATGCATACGCATATATATATACAGGCAGCCACAGACACATAAACAAAGGCTCATATTTATTTTGTTTGAGAGTACAATATCTTCTTAGATTTTCACTTATGAAAATGCGTTTTATTTTTTTTATCTCGTATTTTAGAAAATTTTAATGTATTTTCTGTTAAAAATATTACTCCACACGTACTTACACATACACACGCACACGTAATTATGTGGCAAATATCAGTGAGTAGTTAAATAGAAAGTATTTTCAAAGAATGAAAAACAAAAACTGATGCATACTTTAAGGTTTAAAATAGGGTAACAAGAAGAGAATGCAAACCGGCGTATCCACAAAAATCCAACCTAGACTTAGACACGACTGTGTTGCATCTTAAATGCTAAGAGAAGCTGAATAATTAACGTTGAAGAAACTCTGAATGCTGACAATATCCATATGATTTTTCATATTATCTACAAGGATATGTCAAAGAAACTAGACAGCTCTGGCAATACCTTTTCGTTCTATTAAAAATTCATTTATTTTCGAGCAAGCAACTTCCAGAAGTTACGTTGATTTGTTATTGTTACTCTTTTCATTTCATTCGTTTCATGGTCTTTGTTTGATCCTATTCTCATAACTTCTTTTTGTTCTATTATTATAGTTATTTGCAACAGCAACGACGTCAAAGTACTTATTATTGGTGTGATATAGCCATCGTTGAAACCTGGAGTTCGTCTTTTTTTGGGACCTTTAGATGCAATAAAGCTAAAATCTGTCGTATTCTGTGACACCCGTTACACCAGTGTATAACCTTTAAATGCAGGCCAAAAAACTGTAACGGTTCTCTGCATTTCAAAATTACCACTCTTTGACATGTCCTGTACATAATTCACACCAAACAAATACTTTTTCCATATGCAATGGCTTTCCATAATCGCTGCTTAATTCGCTGAATCCCATACGCAAAAATTTTGTTACCTTAGGTAACCACCGGGTGAAAAATGAGTTTTTCTCTGAGAAAAATGTTGCTGGAAAAATATAAATTGAAACCCTATTGCTCTAGAACTCAATCAGCATGTGTATGCTATTGTAAATGGCCGGTCAGTCTTGCTAATCCAAATGCCAAATGCCGGAAATAAGTCATGAGATCGGCCCAATTGTCGGTTAAGCCGTAGAAAAAAGAACTTCGATTATCAATCACAAGTCCAAAAACAAAAGTGATATTTTCGGAAATTTGTACACTGCGATGATGTATAGGCCTGAATACATCTGTAACGATCTTGTCTTCAATATTGTTTTATAATCGCTCCAATTCCTTGCACAGTACATTTATTAAGACGACAACCTTTTGTCGTAAGTTTTAACTTATTCACGTATTCTTCGGTAGTTCATCTTCGCAGCTAACAGATTTTGCAGGACTGGCGTTTTCGAAATCACTACGAGCAATCCAGAAGGGCTATATTTTAAATACTTCAATTACAATTACAGGTTTCAGGGAGCATAGCTCCTTTATAATATTGTTGCTACGAAATCTTTTCAAAAAGGATTTGAGTTCTTATTTCTATTTAACTAACCATAGCTGCAGGGATATTTTTCTAAAAAAAATATGCTCACATCATCACATCTTTTAAGTTTTCTTGTTTCATTTTTGGTTCAACATGGTTGTTTTTTTTTCTTTTTCTATTTCTATCTTCACATACAGAGAACAAAAAACATCTTCTTTGCCACAGGAAATTGCTTATGTTGTTTAATGTTACTCTTCGTGGTGTTGTTGTTGTTGTTGTTGTTGTTGTTGCTACTTTATCTTATTGTGTCCTTGTGGTATAAAATACCATCCTTTTAGCCTTAATTTATAAACTACATGTGCGTATATAAGTGTATGTGTGTGTTTGCGTGTGTGTGTGTGTATTTGGCAATACACAATATAAAACGCCATACTTTATATAGAAAGCAAACATATTTCCCTCTTTTTCCCTCTGCTATTTCTGCTACATAAAGTGTGGCAAGTAGATAAGAAAAACAACAACAACAACAGAAGAATATTGCATCTTTGTTAGTTGGTTAGCAGTAGCATATGTGAGGAGAAGCAAGTGGACAAGAGGGCGAAGGTAATTTCCTTTTGCATGTTGCAGTTATCTAAGTTGTTGTCTTGTTTTTAATAATTTCAACAATAAATTTGTTTCAGTCAAAAGATGATGATGAGTTAAACAGCAACAACAACAGCAAGAATATTAAAATAAAATATTTCAGAAAAAAAAACAAAAAAAAGCTTAAGTTGTCAGTCAGAATGCATCGTATTTGCTTTTTTTTTTTTGTTTTCTTTTAGTTTTTATTGTGGCATGTTTCTTATTATTCAGAATCAAATGAGAGTAAAACTACTTTTTATATACTCTTGCGTTCTTTTCTAATTTTAAGTCATTTTCTTAATAGTCTTTTCAAAAATACCAGAACAAAAAACAAAAAAAACGGAGAAAAAAAGAAAAAGAAAATCTATTCCATAAAGAAAATGAAAACCATTTTATGGTTATTCAAAAAGTTTTTCTTTGGGGGGAGGGAAAAACAAAAAGTTTCTTCTACTAAACTACCACTTCTAACACTTTAACTAACACTACAACTGCTACTACTGCTACTACTGCTACTACTGCTACTACTGCCGCCACTGCTACTGCTGCC
Source organism: Sarcophaga bullata (assembly GCA_005959815.1). Classification (NCBI taxonomy): domain Eukaryota; kingdom Metazoa; phylum Arthropoda; class Insecta; order Diptera; family Sarcophagidae; genus Sarcophaga; species Sarcophaga bullata. The sequence continues at coordinate 349,574 of QOCX01000127.1, read as the reverse complement.
GTTTCAACTGTAGCCATGGCAGAGCTATTCAATGTTGAAATAATTTTCATTTTTATTATTTATTTATTTAGAGAGCAATATCCCAGACATTTAAAATTCATACAATATGTTTTAAGCCAATTCTTTAAAAAAAAAAAACTTGCTGGTTTTTTCACCATTCTTTTCCCAGTTTTTTGTTTTTTTTTTCTGTTCTTAATACTTGTCAAAGTCTAACAGCATGAAAGTGTCCAAAAAAGTTTCTCAAGACATGAACAAGACATTGTTGAAAAGTTAAAAGTTTTGGATTTTATTTTCTATACTTTCTCTTGCCTCTATCATGCATCCCCCCTAGTCTGGTGTGGCCTTTCAGAAGGGGTTGTGGGTAACGACGAGAAACAACAAGGAAAAAAAACAAAACTTTAAACAATAGTCCTGGGATTAGTATACCTTGTTAAAGGTTAAACGTTCCTGCTTTGTTTGAAAATGTTAAACACAGACACCAGAGGGGGATAAAAAAGAGAAATTTGATTGGGGTTGCTTGCTTTGAAGAGAACAATATTAAAATTATTGTCATACTTTGAAGGTTTATATAAACGGGGAAGTTTTTAAATATCCCGTAAGCGTTTTTATATTTTAAATTCAATTCTTAGCAATTGATATAAAATAGAAAATTTAGGGACAATAAGAATTTCTTCAAAGTATTTTCATCATAATGGAAATGGATAGCGGGTAGGAATTTCTGAGCCCAAGTGAATTTCAATAAATATCGTTCAAATGAAACCAAAGTAAGAGATCTCAATTTGTATATTCAAACAGTTTTGAATTTGTTTTGCAATACGTATCATAGCTTTGTAGTTTTGGACCGTAACTGTTTAAAGTCTGGTCGCATATTTCAAAATCTTCTTGGCCAATTCCAGTTGTGAATTGGCTTCATTGAAGTTTCATTTAATCATCTGGCCNATTTTAATAACTTTTAAAAGATGAGATCCCGCGAGTCGAACCCAATATTTCGCATGTGGCTCGACTGGATTCCCAATTGACATCCATGGCCCTCAAACGGCACTTTGGACATGCATTGCTGATTGTTAGCGGCCCAAAATTTTTGCTTGAGTAGGCTTAAGTGGTCCTAAAACTGGATTCACCCATGGTTTCGGACGTTTCTCTTTTTGAGAGAGAGAGAGAGAGAGAGAGAGAAATAAACAATTTCAGCTTGAATTGGTTTAATTTTAATTTTTCTTCCGAAACAATTGCACAGTGCTTGCAGATACTACTTTATAAGCAAATTTGATAGAAAATTGATAAAATAGTAAAACTAATACGTCGTTTACAAACATATTTCATATGGTAGCCTTGCTTTTCCAGAAAATTTGTGAGTGAATCGTTTCAAAACAAACTCTCAAAAAACTGAAATTGTTTCGGAACAAAATGTTGGGTGAATCCAGCTTAAGTCATTGAATTGTGTTGAGTAACCTGTGCGACATTTGTTTGTCACATAGCAGCCACTATTCTAAAGTCGCCCTAGTCCAGTTGGTAGTGTGTTAATATATTAGAATAGATCTCACAGCTCAAACATCTCCGAACAATGAGAAATATGAAGAAAATATATCTTTCAACGATTTCTTCTTAGCAGTCTTTTAACAAAAACTCTGAGAGTAAAATAAAATTGATATTTTGCAAAGTGTAGGTTACTGTAGGCGGAATGAAAAGCTAGGTTGTAATCCAGACCGAATGGTTGTAATGAGCACATAAGAACTACTACTCTAAACCGCACAAGGCATGTTCCTTATATTGAAATCAATGAAAAATATGTCTCCAGCTACTCTTTTTTTTCAAACTGAAGAAGTAAAATAAAAACTATCCTCGTATCCTTCTCGTACAATATAACGCCGAACATATTTCTTCTTACTCTTCTCTATAACATGGGCACCCAGAATACAATATTCAATAATGACATCGACAACTATGCTAAGCGTGCTTCTTAAGAGTTTGAGCCGACTCTCCTTGCCCGTATCTTAAACCATTCATGTGGCGATAACGATGTCCTTTCAATTCAGCACACAATAACCATAAGACAACTTACGTTTTTGGTCTGCAATTGAAGTGGAAGTATGAGGTTTCAACAAGACAGTATTACGAACCATGCAATAAGATCGATTTTGTCTTTATTGCATGAAATATTACCGAAAGAAATAATTTCACATGCAACTTCAATTGACAATTGACAAAATCATGCGATTAGACGCGGTTAGACTTATTAGTGAAGCAACGTCAATGGACGTGTCTACGCAGATACATAATCGTCTAACGTTGGAGCATTTGTAAACAACATTTTTCAAATTACTGTCGAGAAACTACCTAAAATATGTAAAAAAGTGGCAGGAAGCTATCACAATAAGATCGATTGTTGGAGCCAATCCAGAGGCAGCCATTTAACGGATATTATATGTCGTACATAATGGCACGGCTTAAGCATAATAATTTCATTAATTTTTGAAATCTACAAACAAATCATTTATAAAAAAATCTTTTATTTCTAGTGAATGTTTATTTTTTTTTTTTTTCAAATTAAATCAAAGCTCAATTGAACCTAGTTATGTGGCAACATCACAGACATCACATGTTGACAGATTTCACTTATTGAATCAATATTACTGCACAGCACACCACAGCAAAATACAGCACAGCACATGAATGCTGAATTTAATACTCGGATGTTAATTATGCTTCAATCAATTTAATTTAATTTAATTATTTATTATAGAAGAGAGTTAATTATATTATATATTGAGTTTATTTAAATAAATACTTGTATGCTATAGTTTAACACAAAATGCCACAACATATCCCTTTAAATGACTAATTAAATATCACAATAACAGCAACAGCCAGTAATTAGTGTCTAACATCATGGGTTAAATAATAGTTTAAATCCCTTGTTAGTTGGCTTTAAATACATTATTTTGACATTATGGTGACATTGAAACGTTTAAAGACAACACAATTAAATCAAATCAATCCTCTTACATGAGTTGGCTGGCATCTTTAAATTGAAAAGTCTCGTCAAATAATGTTTAACACAGGTGGAGAAGACTCTTTAAGGATGTAAAAAACACCTGTTAAAACTAAAACAATTTAAACAATGTAAGCAATGAGGAATAGAGACAGAGAGACAGAGAGAGACTGAGAGTGAGAAAGAGAGGTTGAGAGAAAGGGAGTCTTTGTAATTCTAATAAAGTTTAATTAACTATCTAATATTTGAGGTATGTCAGCACACACACACACACACATAAACACACACACTAGCAGACACTATTTGTATTGTAGCTAGCAGCACCTTAATAACCTTAAAAAAAATAAGCACTTACAAGCCCACACACTCTCTTTCTGTCTCGCCTCTTACAATGTTACAAAGTAAAACGTTTATTAAGCAAGGAGGAAGAGCATAAGAACCAACAACAATTGTTGTACAAATTACCGTACGTAGGTAGTAATAAAAAAAAAGTAACAACACTAAACTAAACAATAAAGGTAGTAAAAAAATAAAGAAATACCTCTCTTTGTAGAAAGAAACTATGCAAGTAGTGGTGTGATATGAAACAAACCACAATTACCAACACTTAAACTGTACCCAACACATGTACCAGCAGCTCACATTAAAGACAGTATGAGAATGTAAGAGTATAAGAGTAAATTACTATGCTAAATAACAGCAAATCAAAAGCAGAGCGAAAGAGAGAGAGAGAGAGAGAAAGGTACAGAAAACATGTGGTACAGGTGGTTGTGTTACAATTTGTATACAAAGTTAAAGTAAAAAAAAAACACTTTTCTATGCAAAACATGCACTCACACTCTCAAGGAAAAACAATATATTGCACACACCTCTACACAAGCTACATTTACACCACACGTTAATACGTTTACATATATGTAAGTAACAGGCAATAAAGAATATCTCAAAGGCTTATTAACTAAAAAAAATATGCAATATTTACAACAACAACAAAAAAAGAGAGTGCTTAGGCATACACCCTATAATTTATAAAAAAAGAAAAAAAAATTAAAAAATCGAAATAAATTTTTAATATAATTCCATCGCTTATAGATATTTGGTCCAGGCGGTGCTAAAGATGAAGATTATGATGATCCCCCAGTAACCCTGTTAAGAGGTCCACCAGGTCCACCCGGCACACCAGGCAAAGATGGTCGCGATGGTCGAGATGGTGCTAAAGGTGATGCAGGCGAACCTGGTGAACCTGGCTCTTTAGGACCACGCGGTTTAGATGGTTTACCCGGTGAGCCGGGCATTGAAGGACCACCTGGTCTGCCTGGCTATCAAGGACCGCCTGGCGAAAAAGGTGATAGAGGTGATATCGGACCACCAGGCTTAATGGGACCTCCCGGTCTGCCGGGACCACCCGGTTATCCCGGTGTTAAGGGTGACAAAGGCGATCGTGGTGATTCAGTGAGTATTTTTTGGGAAACCAAACAACATTCTTGAAAAGATGTTTTCTGATTAAACCTTTTACTAGAAGTATAGAAAAATGCGTAGACGTCAAGATCAAGATGGCATGTCTGATGCTCCCCATATGCCCACTATTGAATATGTAAGTAGAAATCTTCGGTTTGAAAATTTAAAACAAATTTATAATTTTTAATAATTAATGCTTTACAGTTATATGGCCCTCCAGGACCACCTGGTCCTATGGGTCCACCGGGCCATCCTGGCCCCACTGGGGAAAGAGGTATGGATGGCCGTAAAGGTGATCCAGGCGAAAAGGGTCAAAAGGGAGATCAGGGGCCAATGGGTTTACCGGTAAGTATACTAAGAAGTCACCGTAGTCTAGTATGTAGTGTTGTTGGCATGAGGCCACAATTCAAAATGTGTTTTATGTTAGGACTTAAAGCTAATCAGATAGAAAATATTTTTTTTTGATAAAATTTCAATACTAAAATAGGTCGTTGTCTGTATAAGAGAACTACGGATATGCAATAAATGTTGTCATAGAATTGATTAGAAGTTTTTGAGGGCCTAGATTCAATTGTTCTTTTAACAGTAGGGTACATATCGTACACGAAATAGTGTAGTCTTTAAAGAATATTGTATTGTGTATCCATATACGTAGCAATTTTTAGTATATAAAATTCTTTTGATGGTAAATTTCGTTTAATTTCTAATTTCTTAGGGTCCCATGGGCATGCGCGGAGATTCAGGACCATTGGGTCCGTCAGGCAAAGCTGGCATACCAGTAAGTATAAACGAACCCTTTGTTCTTTAAGCTTTATAGTCTAAACATTTCCACTCTAACATGGCTTTGGCAATTATTTATTCATAACAAATTTATTTACAATAAATTAAAACAAAATTTCTTTTGTATCTAACAAGTATTTTAATTTCCAACTAACCTAATACAAAGCGAATATTGTGACTAATCAAAGTATTATTTGTTGTGTTTTCTTTCTTTTTTTTTTATTTCTTCTAACAGGTGTGGGACAACTACTAATACTTTAAAATAAAACACACTTTTCAAAATAACTTACAAACAAAAGTAAAGAAACTTTTAAAAAATATAAAAGCAAACAAAAATATGTAAATTAACCTCCTTTAAAAAGCAAACAAACAAATGAACATAAATACCAACACGCATACAAATACATACACAGAAATTTCTTTCATTAAAAGAAAAACACTTACACTAGCACTTAAACGCTCAAATAAAACTTTAAAAAAAATTCAAAGAAAAAACGAAATTATTTATAATCAAAGCACTTTGCCAAAGCTAAAGTGTTTTAATGCAAGCAAATCAACAAAATGAGAAAAATTTAAATTAAAAAATAAAAAAAGAAAATCCTTCTCCATAATAAAAACAAACACACGGCAACACCATCATCAAAATAAAACGAAACGAAACGAAATCAAATCAAACCAAACCAAACCAAAAAAAAAGCCAACAAATAAATAAAATTTTAACTCTATAAACTTAATTGTATATTTAATTAAATAAAATAAAAACAAAAAGCCAAAAAAAATGGAGAAAATCTAAATACACACGCACACACATACACATACACACACAGACCCACTTATTCATTCTAACTTTCATAATTAAATGGAAACATTTCCTCTTTCTCTTTTCATTATGCTTAAATTAAAAATTAACTTACAAACACATACACACACACACACCCATTTAAACACTCATTATATAATTTCATTAAAAAAGATAAACAAACAAACAAACAAACAAACAAACAAAAATAATAAATAAAGCAAATGAAATTTAATGCCAGAAATTGTATTTAACTTTGAAACCTTCTGCGAAATTAAACTCAAAGAGAAAAACTACAAAAAGAAAAATAATTTAAATTTAAACTAAAATTTTATTTAACAATAACAATTATAATAATAATAACAAATAATTATAACCTTTATTAAGTGAAATAATAATAACACCTACACACACACACACCAAATATAATTCTATACTTTACTTTGATAATTACTGTTACTAAAGAGATAAACACATAAGCGACACAAGTTTAAAGTTCAAATTTCCAACCCAAATCATATCAAATAAATTAAAACAAAATCTGTACAGAGTATTATTATAGGCGTATTATGCCAAATAAATTTAAAATTAAATTTATTCCCCTCTCCCCCCCACTTTAATTATAATCCTTTCTCAATTTAAGAATAATAATTAATTTCCCTAAATTTGTACGAACATCAGCTCATAAATGGTATTTTGTTGGATTTAAGATTTAATGTGTACAACACAGTCCAATATGAGACTTGAAGCATCTTTTTCTTAGCGTTTAAGTGGACTACTAATCCACTATTTGCGGATTAAAGAGTGGAAAAAAAATTCAACCTGAAATAAGATTTTCCAACAACTCTAGCTGCTAGTTTTTACTAAATAACGAATATATTACGAGAGCTTGCATTTCGTTTGGGGCTCATTTGTAAGTCAGGCGTTTATTAATGCGATTGGCAAGACAATTTACGAGCGGGTGTTGTACGAAATCGGGGGCGTGTTTGCCATCGTAACAAATATCTTTTTCCGAGCTTGAATAAATCTAAGTGAAGATTTTCATCTGTGCAATGGAAAAACAATAACAAAAATGTGAGTATGACTGCTTATTGTCATGTTTGCATTATGCTCTTACATTAGGTATGGCATTGTAATGAATTTCGGATTGATTGCAATATGCAACCCTTGGTACAACATCTGCTCACAACGTCACCTTCAATTATATCAATATTTCGGTCAATAATACAGTTTTTTTTAAGAAAAATTCATGCCATTATCCAATTAAATGCTTGCGAAACTTCAATAAAAAGTTACAAAGTGTAAATTTTCCTTTCGATTGTTTTTTATGGCAACCTGTTTACTAGTTCAGCTATGAACTGTTCAAAAATCTGTTCTGAGGCCTGTTATAGAAGACATTGATACTTTTATGTATAATCTTGAGGCCTTGTAAGACCGATGCCATGGAGTATCATTTTACTACCAATAATATTTAATATTATAGTCGTAAGAAGGATACCAAGAGCGCATTTTTGAATTGAGTGCAGTATAGTACATCATCTTTTCGGAACACACGGATACGGCAATTCCGCAATTCTACTGGAGTGCCATGAAAGCTAGAATATGGTAGTAATAGATTTAGAAGAAAAATAAATCCATTACGACATGCTAAACATATGAGACGACATGTGATGATGCATTTCACTAGGCACAGAGGGATCATTTCCATTATTAGCTACTGAAATCGAACCAAACAGCGACGCAATGAACCTGTGCCGTAGGCTATTCATACAAATGAAGCAAGCATGGGCAAAAAGCTGCCGAAAATATTCTACAATTACTAAGTAATAGCTGAAAATTTTGTCTCGATACACTAGGCCTATATATTCATAATCTACGTGTCCAAACATTATTACATTTAAACATTAGCAAAAAATTTAAATTCTATACAACAGTTGGGGGAACTGCACTTTAATTGAAATTAATTCAAAAATGAATCCAGCCGCTGGCAGAGCCATACATCATAAACGAATATTTATACATATTCGAATATATTAATACCTCATATCAAGCTATTGAGGTGTTCATCTGGGTACGATTTGATGTGATACTTGATTAAGGGCATTTTTAGGAAGATCACACTGTCATTAAAGGCTGGGATCGTGTCACTAATCAACAGAGGTTGTCCGTTCAACCTAATCATGTCTATACCATAGTCTCCTTCAACATTAACTAATAGTTTGTCATCGAAAACATTAAATATTGCTTTTTAATTGGATTTGTTGACTATTTTACGCTTTGTCTAGTTCATTTCATCTTCGATATTCAATTATTAATAAATTCACATCGATTGTAATAAAAAAAATCTTATTAGACCTTTGCAAGCCATATTGTGTGAAACAATCATACTAAAATACAGGAGACATCAGCCTCTTTGCTACACCATAAACGTTTCAATTCTTCATTGCATAAAATTACAAAAGGAAAGACACAAAATACCAGTTGAGTTAAAAAAGAAAAAAAAAAACTTTTCACAAAAGAAAAAAGAAAAATAAATTTAATGGGAAAACGCTTAAAATGGCTGCTTATTGAAAACGAGAAATAAAAACAAAATGAAATAAAAAAATATACAAGATATAGGTACCGTCCATGGGCTTTGACTTAAATATTTACAAAAACAAAAAACAAAAAAAAAAAGAGAAGAGATTAAATGAATATAAAGAAAGAAAGAAAAACAAATGGCAAAGCTTCATTATTAAATTAAAATTAAATACGGAATAACAACAAATAAGAAAAAACGAAAATAAAAATGCGGAAAAAAAACAAACAACAAAGAGGATATTGCATCTTGTTAGTTGTTAGCAGTAGCTATGTGGAGGAGAGCAGTGACAAGAGGGCGAAGGTTTTTCCTTTTGCATGGTTGCAAGTTTCTAAGGTTGTTGTCTGTTTTTTAATAATTCAACAATAAATTTGTTTTCAGTCAAAAGATGATGATTGAGTTAAACAGCACAAACAGCAAGACTATTAAATAAAAAATATTTCAGAAAGAATAAACAAAAAAAGCTTAAGTTGTCATCAGAAATGCATCGTATTTTGCTTTTTTTTTTTTTCTTTTGTTTTTATTGTGCATGTTTTCTTATTATATAGAATCAATGAGAGTAAAACTATTATTATTTATCTTGCGTTCTTTTCTTACTTTTAATCATTTCTAATAGTCCTTTCAAAAATAACCAGAACAAAAAAACAAAAAAACGGAAAAAAGAAAAAAGAAATCTAGTTCCATAAAGAAAATGAAAACCATTTTTATGGTATTCAAAGTTTTCTTTGGGGGGGAGGAGAAAAAACAAAAGTTTCTATCTACTCAACTAACCATTCTTACACTTTAACACAACAACTGCTACTACTGATACTGCTACTTACTGTACTGACTGCGCCTACTGCACTGCTGCGTTTGCAAACGTGTAAGCCATCGGCAGAGCTCTTCAATGTTGAAAATTTTCATTTTTTTATATTTATTGAGAGAGCAATATTCCCAAGACATTAAAATTGACATTACGAATATTTTTAAGCCAATTCTTTAAAAAAAAACTTGCTTGGTTTTTTTGTACCAATTTCTTTTCCCAGTTTTTTGTTTTTTCTGTTCTTAATTACTTGTCAAAGTCTAACCAGCATGAAGGTCCAAAAAAGTTCTCAAACAGAACAAACATTGTTGAAAAGTAAAAGTTTTGGATTTTTTTTCTATACTTTCTCTGCCTCTCTGCATCCCCCTAGTCTGGTGTGGCCTTTCACAAGGGTTGTGGGAACGTACGAGAATACAACAAGGAAAAAAAACAAACTTCACAATAGTCCTGGGATTAGTTATACCTGTTAAAGGTTTAAACGTGCCTGCTTTGTTGAAATGTTAAAACACCAGGGACACCATGAGGGGATAAAAAAGAGAAAATTTTCGATTGGGGTGCTTGCTTTTGAAGAGGAACATTATTAAATTATGTATTACTTGAAGTTTATATAAACGGGAGTTTTTAAATATCCCGTAAGCGTTTTTATAATTTTAAATTTCAATTCTAGCAATTATTTAAATAGAAATTTAGGGACATAAGATTTCTCAAAGTCATTTCATCATATATGGAAATGGTAGCGGTAGGAATTTCTGAGCCCAAGTGAATTTCAATAAATATCGTTTCAAAATGAACAAAGTAAGAGATCTTCCAATTTGTATAGCAAACAGTTTGGAATTTTGTTTTCAATAGTATCTACTTTGTAGTTTTGGACCGTAAGGTTTAAGTCTGGTCGCATATTTCAAAAATTTTCTTGGCCAATTCCAGTTGTAATTGCATTCATTTGAGTTCTTTAATCTCTGGCGATTTTAAACTTTACAAAGATGAGATCCCGCGAGTCAACCCAATTTCGCATGTGGCTCGAAGCTGGATTCCCAATTGAAATCATGGCCTCAACGCAGCTTTGGACATGCATTTCTTGATTGTTAGCCGCCCAAAATTTTTGCTGAGTAGGCTTAAGTGGTCCTAAAACTGGATTCAGCCATGTTTTCGGACGTTTCTTTTTTGGAAGAGAGGAGGAGAGGGAGGAGGAATACAATTCGGCTTGAATTTGTTTACTATTAATTTTTCTTCCTGAAACAATTGCACAGGTGATGCAGATACTCTATAAGAATTTGATGAAATTGATAAATAGTAAACTAATACGTCGTTTACCAACATATGTTCATATGGTTTAGCCTTGCTTTTCCGAACATTGTGGAGTGAATCGTTTCAAAACAAACTCCAAAAAACTGAAATTGTTATCGGAACAAAATGTTGGTGAATCCAGCTTAAAGTCCATTGAATTGTGTTGAGTAACCTGTGGACATTTGTTTGTCAACATAGGCATATTCTAAAGTCGCCCTAGTCCAGTTGGTTAGGTGTAATTATTAGAATTAGATGTCACAGCTCAAACATCTCCGAACAATGAGAAATATGAAAAAAATATATCTTTCACGATTATTCTTGCAGTCTTTTAACAACAAATCTGAGAGTAAAAATAAAATGATATCTTTGCAAAGTGTAGGTTATGTGGCGGAGAAAAGCTAGGTTGTAATCCAGACCGAATGTTGTAATGAGCCACATAGACTATACTTAAACCGCACAAGGCATGTGTCCTTATATTGAAATCAAATGAAAATATGATCTCCAGCTACTCTTTTTTTCAACCTTGAAGAAGTAAAATAAAATATCCTCGTATCCTTCTCGGTACAATATAAAGCCGAACATATTTCTTCTTACTCTTCTCATACACATGGGCACCCAGAAATACAATATTAATAATGACATCGACAACTATGCCTAAGCGTGCTTCTTAAGGTTTGAGCCGACTCTCCTTGCCCGTATCTTCAAACCATTCATCTGATAACGATGTCTTTCAAGTTCAGCACACAGATACCATAAGACAACTACGTTTTGGTTGCAATGGAAGGTGGAAGATATGAGGTTTCAACAGACAGTATTACGGAATCCATCAATAAGATCGATTTTGTCTTTTTGCATGAAATTTCCGAAAGAAATAATTTTCACATGCAACTTCAATTGACAATTGACAAAATATGCGATTAGACGCGGATAGACTTTTAGTGAAGCAACGGTCAATGGAGTGTCTACCGCAGAATTACATAATCGTCTAACGTTGGAGCATTTGTAAACAAATTTTTCAAATTACTGGTCGGAAACTACTATAATATGGTAAAAGTGGCAGGAAGCTATCACAATAAGATCGATTGTTGGAGCCAATCCAGAGGCAGCCATTTAACGGACTATTATATGTCGTACATAATGGCACGGCTTAGCATAATAATTTCATTAATTTTTGAAATTCAAACAAATCATTATAAAAAAACTTTTATTTCTATGAATGTTTATTTTTTTTTTTTTTCAAATTAAATTCAAGCTCAATTGAACCCTAGTTATGTGGCAACATCACAGACACACATGTGGACAGATTTCCTTATTTGAATCAATATTACTGCACGACACCAACAGCAAAATACAGCATCAGCACATGAATGCTGAATTTAAATACTCGGATGTATTTGCTTCAATCAATTAATTAATTTAATTATTTATTAAGAAGGAGAGTTATTATATTACTATATTGATTTTTTAATAAATACTTTGTGATGCTATAGTTTAACACAAAATGCCACAAACATATCCCTTTAATTGACTAATTAAATATCAGCATATAACAGCAAAGCCAGTAATTCGTGTCTAACCATCTGGTTAAATAATAGTTTTAAATCCTCTGTTAGGTTGCTTTAAATTAATTTATTTTAGAATTATGGTGACTTGAAACGTTTTAAAGACAACACAATTAAATCAATCAATCTCATTACATGAGTTGGCTGCTCTTAATATTGAAATAGTCTCGTCAAATTAATGTTAACCACAGGTGGAGAGACTCTTAAGGATGTAAAAAACACCTGTTAAAACTAACAATTAAACATGTATGAATGAGGAAATAGAGAAGGAGACGAGAGAGCTGAGAGTGAGAAAGAGAGGTGAGGAAAGGGAGTCTTTGTAATTCTAATAAAGTTAATTAACTATCTAATATTTGAGGTACTGTCAGCATCACAACACACACACATACACAACATCATCTAGGACACTATTTGTATTGTTAGCTGCAGCACCTTAATAACCTTAAAAAAAATAAGCACTTACAAGCCCACACACTTCTCTCTGTCCTCGCCTCTTACAATGTTCAAAGTAAAACGTTTATTACAGCAAGGAAGAAGGCATAAGAACCAACAAACAATTGTTGTACACAATTTACCGTATTAGGTAGTAATAAAAAACATAACAACACTAAACTAAAACTAAAGGTAGTAACAACATAAAGAAATACTCTCTTTGTAGGAAAGAAACTATGCAATGTAGTGGTGTGATATGAACAAACACAATTTACCAACACTTTAAAACTGTACCCACACACATGTACCAGCGCTCCACATTAACGACAGTATGAGAATGTAGAGGTATAAGAGTAAATTACTATGCTAAAAACAAGCAAATCAAAAGCAGAGCGAAAGAAGAGGAGAGAGAGAAACGTACAGAAAACATGTGGTACAGGTGGTTGTGTTACAATTTTATACAAAGTTAAAGTAAAAAAAAAACTTTCTAGAAACTGCACTCACACTCTCAGGGAAAAAACAAGATATATTGCACAACCTCTACACAAGGCTACATTTACACCACACGTTAATACGTTTTACATATTATGTAAGTATACAGGAATAAAGAAGTACTCTCAAAGGCTTTATTAACTAAAAATATGGCAGATATTACAAACAACAACAAAAAGAGAGTGCTCTAGGCAACACCCTATAATTCTATAAAAAAAGAAAAAAAAAATAAAAATCGAATAAATTTTATAATATAATTCATCGGTTATAGATATTTGGTCCAGGCGGTGCTAAAGATGAAGCTTATGATGATCCCCCAGTAACCCTGGTTAGAGGTCCACCAGTTCCACCGGACACCAGGCAAAGCATGTCGCGATGGTCGAGATGGTGCTAAAGGTGATGCGGCGAACTGGTGAACCTGCTCTTTAGGACCACGCGGTTTAGATGTTTTAACGGTGAGGCCGGGCATGAAGGGACCACCGCGTCTGCCTGGCTATCAAGGACCGCCTGGGAAAAAGGTGATAGAGGTGATAATCGGACCACCAGGTTTAATGGATCCTTCCCGTCTGCGGACCCCGTTATCCCGTGTAAGGTGACAAAGGCGATGTGTGATTCAGTGAGTATTTTCTTGGGAAACCAAACAACATTCTTGAATAAAGATGTTTCTGATTAAACCTTTTATAGAAAGTTAGAAAAAATGCGTTAAGACGTCAAGTCAAGATTGCATGTCTGATGGCTCCCCAATGCCCACTTTGATATGTAAGTAGAAATTCTTCGGTTTGAAATTAAAACAAAATTTATAAATTTTTAATATTAATGCTTTACAGTTATATGGCCCTCCAGGACCATCCTGGCTCTATGGGTCACCGGGCCATCCTGGCCCACTGGGGAAAGAGGTATGGTATGCCTGTAAAGGTGATCCAGGGAAAAGGGTCAAAAGGGAGATAGGGGCCAATGGTTTACCGGTAAGTATACTAAGAAGTTCACCGTAGTCTAGGTTATGTGTGTTTGTTGCATGACGGCCACAATTTCAAAATGGTGTTTTATGTTCGGACTAAAGCTAATCAGATAGAAAATATCTTTTTTTTGATAATTCAATATGAAAATAGGTCGTCTGTCTGTACTACGAGAATACGGGATATGCAATAAATGTTTCATAGATGATTGAAGGTTTTGAGGCCTAATTCATTGTTCTTTTAACAGTAGGTACATTCGTACACGAAATGTGTCGTCTTTAAAGAATATTGTATTGTTATCCACTATACGAGCATTTTTAGTATTAAATTTTTGATGGTAAATTTCGTTTAATTCTAATTTCTTAGGGTCCATGGGACATGCGCGGAGATTCAGGACCATTGGTCGTCAGGGCAACAGCTGGCACATACCAGTAAGTATAACGAACCCTTTTTCTTTAGCTTTATAGTCATAACATTTCCACTCTAACCATGGTATTTAGCAATTATGTATTCATAAAAATCTTATTACAATAATTAAAACAAAAATTTCTTTTGTACTCTAACAAGGTTATTTTAATTTCCAACTAACCTAATACAAAGCGACTATTGGACTAATCAAGTATTATTGTTTTTGTTTTCTTTCTTTTTTTTTTATCTTCAACAGGTTGGACAACTACTATACTTAAAATAAAAACCTTTCAAACTAACTTTACAAAAAAAGTAAAGGAAACTTTTAAAAAATAAAACAAACAAAATATGTAAATTAACTCCTTTAAAAGCAAACAACAAAGACATAACATACAACACGCATACAAATACTACACAGAATTTCTTCATTAAAAGAAAAACACTTACCTAGCACTTAAACGCTTCAATAAATCTTTAAAAAAATTCAAAGGAAAAAACGAAATTATTTATATCAAAGCAACTTTGCCAAAAGCTAAAGTGTTTTAATGCAAGCATAATCAACAAAAATGAGAAATTAAATTAAAAAATAAAAAAAAGAAAATCCTTCTCCAATAATAAAAACAACCAACAGGCACACCATCAATCAAAATAAAACAACACGAACGAAATTAAATCAACCAAACCAAACCAAAAAAAAAGCCAACAAATAAATAAAATTTAAC
Source organism: Sarcophaga bullata (assembly GCA_005959815.1). Lineage (NCBI taxonomy): Eukaryota > Metazoa > Arthropoda > Insecta > Diptera > Sarcophagidae > Sarcophaga > Sarcophaga bullata. The sequence continues at coordinate 334,312 of QOCX01000127.1, read as the reverse complement.
TCTATTAAATTAATTGTAATTTAATTAAATAAAATAAAACAAAAGCCAAAAAAAATGGATAAAATCTACATTTACACCGACACCACATAACAATACACACACAGACCACTTTATTCCATTCTACTTTCATAATTAAATGGAAACATTCCTCTTTCTTTTCATTATGCTAAATTAAAAATTAACTTACAACACATTACCACCACACACCCATTTAAACATATTACTTAATTTCATTAAAAAAAGGATAAAACAAACAAACAAAAAAAAACAAACAAAGAATAAATAAAGCAAATTGAAACTTAATGCCAGAAATTTGTATTACTTTGGAAACCTTCTGCGAAATTAACTCAAAGAGAAAAGCACTACAAAAAGAAAATAATTTAATTTAAATAAATTTTATTTAACAATAACATTTATAATAATAACAAATAATTATAACCTTTATTAAGTGAATAATAATAACACCCTACACAACACAACAAATATAATTTTATACATTTACTTTGATAATTACTGTTACTAGAGATGAACACATAAGCACACAAGTTAAAGTTCAATTTCAACGCAAATCATATCAAATAAATTAAAACAAAATCTGTACAGGTATTATAGGCGTATTATGCCAACTAAATTTAAAATGTAAATTTATTCCCTCTCCCCCACTATTATAATCCTTTCTCAATTTAAGAATAATAATTAATTTCCCTAAATTTGTACGAACATCAGCCATAAGGTTTGTGTTGGATTTAAATTTAATGTGTATCACACAGGTCATATGAACTTGAGCATCTTCTTTCTGTAGGTTTAAAGTGGCCTACTATCTCACTATTGGCGGTTAAAGGTGGAAATAAAATTCAACCTGAAATAAGATTTTCAACACTCTAGCTGCTAGTTTACTAAATAACGATTATTACGAGAGCTTGCATTTCTTTGGGCTCATTTAGTAAGCTCAGAGCTTTGATTAATGCGATTGGCAAGACAATTTACGGAGCGGGTGTTGTACGGAAATCGGGGGCGGTTTTGCCATCTAACAAATACTCTTTTTCCGAGCTTGAATAAATCTAACGTGAAGATTTCATCTGTGCAATGGAAAACAATAACAAAAATGTGAGTATGACTGCTTATTGTCATGTTTGCATTATGCTCTACATTAAGGGTTGTAATGAATTTCGGATTGATTGCAATATGCCAACCTTGTACACCATCTGGCTCCAAACGTCACTTAATTATATCAATATTTCCGTCAATAATACAGTTTTTTTAAGAAAAATTCATGCCATTTCCAACAATGCTTGCGAAACTTCAATAAAAGTTACAAAGTGTAAATTTTCCTTTCGATGTTATTTTATGTCAACCTGTTTTACTTAGTTCAGCTATGAACTTGTTCAAAAATCTTTTCTGAGGCCTGTTTATAGAAGACATTTGATACTTTTATGTATTAATCTTGAGGCCTTGTAAGACTCCGGTTCCATGGGTTATTCATTTTACTACCAATAATATCAAATTTTATTCGTAAAGAAGGATACCAGAGCATTTTGAATTGAGTTGCAAGTTAAGTACATTCATCTTTCGGAACACAGGATACGGCAATTCCGGCAATTCTACTGGAGTGCATGGAAAGATGAATATGGGTAGTAATAGATTTAGAAGAAAAATAAATCCTTACGACATGCTCATCAATCATCATGAACGACATGTGATGATTGCATGTTCACAGCACAGAGGGATCATTCTCCATTATATAGTCTACTGAAATCGAACCAAACAGACCGCAATGAACCCTGTGCCGTAGGCTATTATACAAATGAAGCAAGCATGCGGAAAAAGCTGCGAAATATTCTCAAATTACTAAGTAAATAGCTGAAAATAGTTTGTCTCGATACACTTAGGCCTTGATAATCATAATCTACGTGGTCCAAACATTTACCTCTTAAACATACGCAAAAATTTAAATTCTATACAACATTGCGAGGAACTCGCTTTAATTGAATATTAATTCAAAAGAATGCCTATTACGTGATACATTTTTATACCTTAGCTAAGAGGGTTCCGTTTCTTTGAATATATTGTTAGCATTTAGAAGACGTCTTAAGTGGGACCTCTTCCTTCGGAGGGTCCAGCCACCTAAGCTAACCATGATCTCGCATACATTGTTTCATCGAAAATAAAAATTATAACTGATTTGGCATATTTGTCGTTTGACTGATGACCGAACACTTAATAATACACGTTTTGAATAAAAAAAATCTATTAGACCTTTGCAAGCATATTGTGTTGAAAACATCATACTTAAAAATACAGAGAGCATCAGCTCTTTCGTACACATAAAAGTTTTCAATTCTGTCATTGCATAAAATTACAAAAGAAAGACACAAAATACAGTTGAGTTAAAAAAGAAAAAAAAACTTTTCACAAAAGAAAAGAAAAATAAATTTAATGGGAAAACGCTTAAAATGGCTGCTATTGAAAACGGAAATAAAAACAAAATGAAATAAAAAATATACAAGTATATAGGTACCGTCCATGGGCTTTGACTTAAATATTTAACAAAAACAAAAAACAAAAAAAAAAAGAGAAGAGATTAAATGAATATAAAGAAGAAAGAAAAACAAATGGCAAGCTTCATTATTAAATTAAAATTAAATACGGAATAACAACAAATAAGAAAAAACGAAAATAAAAATGCAAATGCAAAATAACTAATGTACAATAAGAGATTAAAAAAAAAAAAATAAAAAATATTTTAATTAAAACAAACAGGGATGATTAAAACCCTTAAAATATAAATTTAGAATTCTATAATAAAAAAGAAAATAAATTTTAAGTATGGCTAATTAAAAATGTGCTGAATTATTGAAATAAACAGCTCCAAATATGGTAAATAATATAAATAATCATAATAAAAAAAAATTAAAAATTAATTAATAAATAATAACAAAAAAAAAAGATAACAAATAATTTATTAGATAGTGTATGAAATAATAATAAA
>QOCX01000127.1:321227-331298 GCA_005959815.1 Sarcophaga bullata | reverse complement strand
CCCAACACAGTACTAGATGTACAATAAGAGGATTAAAAAAAAAAAAATAAAAAATATTTTAATTAAAAACAAACAGGGATGATTAAAACCCTTAAATATAAATTTAGAATTCTATAATAAAAAAAAAATCTCTCTCTTAAAACAATTCAACAAAATGAATTTTTAATTTTAATAACAACATTAAAAAACAGAAAAAAAAGAAAATAAATTTATAAACATATGATGCATACGATAATAAAATAAAACAAAATGAAAATGAAAATGAAAATGGAAAACTGTAACAAATTGCAAATAAACAAAATTATGGGTTTCATTATAAAGAAAAAAAAACAATAAAAAAATTAAAAAAAAAACAAAAAACAAAAACAAGTTAAATTAAAATATTAAATAAACATAAGATAACTTATATATAAATAATGTGTATATGAAGCAGATTTAATTAAAACATAATACACTCTCTCTCTCTCTCTTACATTCACAATAATTAAAAAATATTTTCAAAATAATTATAAACAAATAAATATTTTGACAGCAAACAAATTATTTATTTACATTCAAAATAATACAAAGAAAAATGGAAAAAAATAGAAAACAAAATACCAAAAACTAAATCAAACAAAAACTATAAAGGGATTTAAAAAAAAAGAAGAAGATAAACTAAAAAAAAATCATAATTTATAATACAGTTGGAACAAGAAAATGTTTTGATATCGTAATAGTTGTTATAAAATTTATTATCTGGTCTTAATAGATTTATTAATAAATAATATCATGCATATTGGAATTAATAAATGGTAAAAAAAAAGATAAAAAATATTTCCATTTTAAATATTTTAAATAAATGACACGACAGCAGCAAACAAAATTTTATTGGAAAGAAAGGGTTTTTATATTGCCACCTAGTCTATTCGGCCACCATCGCTTTCAATCAGGGCTGGAACACGTATTTCAGTAGAATAAATAAATTTTTTTAAATACCATATTGAAAAGTTTGAAACATTCGTAATGCCCTTCTGAAGTGCATATTTCAGAAAGGCCTCTTCAAATTACAGGTTCTTGCTTCTCAAGAAAAGCAATTTTTTTGGTTTTTTATCAAAATTATAAGGATACAATTCAACTTGGAGTCACTAGATGGGTTAAAAAGACAAACCTTATTCGTAGAACATACTTTCAAATATAAAAATATCTTCAGGATCAAATGATTCAACACCAGATTCTCTAAGCATTTTTTTTTGACGCCCTACAATTCAAAGCTAAATACCGTGCCAACATTTTTTCGTAGTCCCTTTTTCCACTTGTAACTGCTGACATTACTTTCTAAAAGGTTGGATCATTAGTAAATCTGAAGAGAGAACTATTGTGGTTCTAGACATTTCCTAGGCATAGAATGTTTGCAAAACTTATTGTCTTATTGCTAAAAGTCTTTTCTCAATTCACGTTATTTTCTTTAGAATCTAACCAGACGAATTGAAGTTAAATTCAGTGGCTACAGAAGTTTCAATTCTAAATCGAAGTCAATTTCTTAACTTTCCTTATGACCTCCGCTCTTTGACTTTTAATCCTATCTACTCTATTGGAATTTTTTTAAAGGCTCACTCGAATTCGATCTTCACTTCACCTTTAAATAAAGACATGTTAGCAGCGTAGATTCTAATAAACTCGTATTTCATTATTTATTTAACAGTAAGTTCTGTAGCAGCGAGACGTGAGTAGAGTAAGAGTAGAGTACGAACAGTTATAATCAAATGTGGCAACAGGATTTTAAATTGTGTTTATCATTGCTTACCTTACTTGAAAAGAAGTAATGTCTATGACATAAATAAATAAAAAAAACTAAAGAGATATATTTCATCCAATATTGAATGCAAAACCAAAGTGTATAGGTATCTCCAAATCATTGACGAAAGTTTAAACGATTACAGTACTAAAAAAGTGGAGAATTTTCCAACATTTATTAGATGTTGGGATATAATGAAGCACCATTTAATTGTCGTAATGGATACAATACAACATGATTTCAAACATTTTTGTTTAAAAAGATCACAACTTCTTCTTGAATGACACTGTTTGCAACATTTTTACAACAACTTTTGTCCGCACACCAATAACTTTTCGAAAATATATTGTTATACGCTTCCTTTTTTGCAACTCGTACTCTCGTACTCTCGGAAATTCTGAATGGGTTGTAAAACTTAAAAAGGTCCTACTTTTTACCGGAATTGAAAATTGTATAAATTCTTTGATTAGCTATAGAATATTAGAATTTCCTTTAAAACTGTGTGTATTTGCTTTGTAATCATGTGGATACAATCATATCTATTGATTTTCTTTTGCCAGTCATTAATCCTCAAAATAGAAACGTAAAATAGGATATTACTGGAGATATTAAAAAAATTTAAAATCAAGACTTTGACAACGACAAAAACAATTTTTTTTTTTTTTTGATTTTGGTTTCAGATTACATTTCTTATCTTTTAATATATTGTGACATACGAATACTATATGTATTTTATAAATAATATTTACTAATAAAAAACGAAAATTCTAACAAAATCAAAAGCATAATTTACTACACTAATTTGGGTATGTTATTCATGTACTGCTAATGTATGTATGTATGTATGTATGTATGTATGATATGTATGTATGTATGTATGTATGTATGATGTATGTATGTATGTATGTATGTATGTTGTTGTATGGTATGTAATGTATGGTTGTTGTTATGTATGCATGTTATGTAGTGTATGATTATGTATGTAGTTGTTGTATGTATGTTATGTATGTATGTATGGTATGTATGTATATATGTATATATGTATGTATGTATGTATGTATGTATTATGTATGTATGTTTATGTAGTTACTATGTATGTTATGTATTTGTATGTATGTATGTGTGTATGTATGATGTATGCATGTATGTATGTATGATATGTATGTATGTTGTATGTTGTTATGTATGTATGTATGTATGTATGTATATATGTATGTATGTATGTATGTATGTATGTATGTATGTATGTATGTATGTATGTTATATACTATGTATGTTATGTATTTGTCATGTATGTATGCATGCTACTGCGTTATGTTTGTATGTTGATGTATGTTGTATGTATGTTTATGTATGTATGTATGATTACTGTATGTATGATGTATATATGTATGCTATGTATGTATGTATGTATGTATGCTATGTATGTATGTATGTATGTATATACGTATGTATGTATGTATAGATGTCGAAACATTTTGTTGAAAAACTGTATAATCAATTAAATTGTAATAAAACCCAAAGGGGAAAAATCTATCAAAATTCAATTTGAAAAATGATTGTAATTTTAATATATTCTAAATTATTACTCAAACTGGATATCATAAACATTCATTACTTTTTTTTTTCTTGTCCTACAACAATGCCACTTTTTTATCCTTTACATTAAAAAACAAAACAAAACAAAATGAAAATAAAAATATAAAAAATAATAAGAATAATTAAACCAAACTAACCTTATCTACTGCATTAAAAAAACAAAACAAAAAAGAAACAAAAAAGGAAAAAAGGAAAAAGAAAATTATATTTCCATATAAATAAATGAATATATTATAAATACATACAATATGAATGTATGTACATGTATCAATGAATGCATATATAAACTCTAAAATAATGTATGAATGAATGTTAATAAAAAAAATAAAAAAAAAATTGCATAAAAAAACAAACTACAACTAAAACTAATTCTTTATATAATATATATGTATGTATATGTATTAAATGTCAATTTTGTTCAATTAAATTTATTCACAACTGAAATCAAATTGAAAAAAAACCTTAATCCTTAACAGAAAAAAAGAAAAAAACAAACAAACAAACAAACAAAACCCCATGTTAAAACAGCATGTCAATTTCATTTTTATGTATGTACGTACATATGGACGTATGTATGTATGTATGTATGTACACATAATATATCTGTAAATAGTTTATTCAATTCATTAATATTTGAAATGAAATTCAAATGAAATGAAATGAAATACATTTCATATGATAAATTATTTGTTTTGATTTAACATTTGAATTATTATTATGAACTTAAATTAAACATGACTTAAACTATGTACACACAACCAAAACATCCATCATTAATTAAATGGTATTTCTTATTGTAATTCGAATTCTTGTATTGTAATTTATATTGTATTTGTATTGTATTAATAAAACTCTCTCTCTCTCTCTATTGGTATTTTCTTTCTTGACATAAAACTAATATTAAATACATAATAATACTATTTATTAATATTTATGCTTTTTAAGAAAAAAAAAAAACAAAACAATTTCTCCAATTATTATTAAACAATCTCCAATTCTCTATCTAACTTATTCAGCATACTTTTTCTATTTATCTTCTCTAACTCCTCCTCTTAAACTTAACTTAATAAATACTTGAAGTGTTTAAATATTTTTTTTTTCGTTTTATACAATCAATATAAATAAAATAAAGATTAATTTTTAATAATCACGCATAGTTAAATAATAAATAATAATAAATTTAAATATTTCAAGAGTATTAAGGATTTAATAAATAAGCCAAGAACGTAGCTGACATATTGATTACATAAGCAAATCAAACAATAATAGTTTCAGATTTTAAGAAATTTAGCAAATGACTAAACAATTCGAAGAAAAAGTCTTGAAATCCTATTAATCATACGCACAAGTTAAACCAACCACATTATTCAGTTAGGAATTCATTTTTAACCTCAATTTCTTGCGAAATTATTTTCGAAACATAAATATGAGTAATGTGTTGTGCACTTCAAACGATTTTAGGGAAATTTGAACACAAGCGGACACATCTTAGACGGCTAATAATGCAATGGTCACCTTAAATGTATGCCTTTTTAACTTCCATACGTTGTATAAGTTATTATTATTGTTGTATGGATATACTAAAAGTACTGCAATCCAAAACGATATGTTGTACTGCTCTCAACCTTAAATTTGTCTACTTCGATTCTATTGCTTTGAAGAACCTTAGAATACACTGTTCAGTGTCTTGACCTGGTTCTTTGTACGTAAAGCTTGAAGTAGTTATCATTCTGAAGTAGTTATCATCTACAATGAATGCCCTCTCTGAAAGCTGGATACTATTTTTAAGCTAGGCCTGTGTAATCTAATGCAAGACTGAAATCACTTCCTAGTATAATTGCCTAGCAAAAGTTTATACTCTTTCAACTGCCTTTGGAGTATGAAAGTCTGAGCCTACTTCTATCTGTCACTTCTAAACTGAAATGGTGTACCCTTTCTTCTGTTGGCTCAATGTGCTCTGAGAAATCCAATATTATCTAGGATTTAGTATGAGATAACTGTTGTACATGCTCCTGTTCGCCCCCTTTTTTGGCTGATGTCAAATGCGAAGAAATAAAAAAATCTGGAATGACTACATCTGCTTCCTGGTACATTAAAATTGACATAAAGAGCTAGAAGTGCCACAAATTAAAAAATATTTTTAAAAACATAGAGAAAAGAGATTAGAAATGTAACCTCCTGAACGACAGAGGCAATATTCATTTATAGAGAAGAGATATCATTGACCTTTGCAGTACACATGATAGTTAAATTGCAAAACTTGTGATCAATTCCAGTATTGAATCGATTAAATAAATAGTGAGGCCAGCGAAAAAAAAATTATTCCATTATTTAATTACGGATTTTCTCTAATTAGAGGTATCTACATAGCCGTAGTCTTTGGCCGCGTTTATTTATTCAGACCGCACGAACAAAACGAAGTATAAAAAAATATTTCTTCGAGGATTTCCTCTCGGCAGATTTCTAGCAAAAACTGTGGGAGTGAATAAAAAAAAATTGCACAAGAAAATTTTCTTAAAAATCTGTCGTTCGGAATCCACTTTAAATAAAAGTGGTATTAGAAACTAGTTTGTTATCCTGACTAAAGAGTTGTAATGACCAATTATGTATGCTATTCATTATTAACTGAATATAGAAGCTAAGTTAGCTGTCGTATATAATTTTAAAGAAATTTTGTAAAATAAAATGTAAATTTTCAGTGTAATTGTATGTCATCTACTGCTAACATATAAACTTTAATGACTAGCTCTATGAATGTACATTGTAACTATAATTGTTAATATTTGAAAAACTCTTAAATACTCTACTTAAAATGAAAGAAAAAGAAAATAAAAAATAAAAAAGCAAAATACTCCTTCCCTTCTTTTCAAATCATTATAAATAAGCATAAGAGATTATAATAAAAAAAAACAATATTTACCTACAAACAAATACTATATAATGATACACATGCACACATACATACTTATAAATATTTATGCATGTATGTATTGTTTTGTATTGTATTAACTAAATATGAATGTATTTTTGTCATATAAATAATTTCCATTCTTTGAAAACAATTTTCATTTGAAAACGAAAAAAAAACAAAAAAAAAGTAAATAAAAAGTTTTTTTTTTTTTTGCATTAATAAACTATTGTAGCTAGAGTTGTAAGTAATTATGACTGTTTAAAAGAAGAAAAACGAAAAACGGAAAAAAGTTATTAAAAAGGGAAAGAAATAGTAGAAGAAGAAATAAATGCTTATGGAATGGCAATGATTATGATTTCAATTTTAAGTAAATGTGCTCTCTCTCTCTCTCTCTTTCTCTCTCTTAAAAAATTATTTCCTTTTTTTTTTAAATTAAGGAAGCATAAATAAAAAAAGAATTGAAAGAAAAGAAAAATAAAAATGAACTCATGGAATGTAATGTGTACACATGAAGGAATTGCTATGTATGTAAAGAAAGTAAAGAATGTAAAGAAAGTAAAGAAATTAACTACAGAAATGCAAACGTAACGAAACGTAAAACTTTAGTTGTGTGTATTAAAATATAAAGAAAATTAAGAAGAAAACAAAAAACAAAAAACAAAAAAACGGGGAAAAAAGTTACAACAGATGTCATCATCATGACAAAACGTATAGAATTATTAAAAAAAAAAACGAAAACAAAAACAATTTTTATTGTGAATATAATTTTTTCTTTTCTTATGTATGTATGTTTTCTACAACCACCCCCCCCCTCCCTTTCACCCCTCTAGAATTAAATGTAAAACATTTACAGATTTTAGATTCTTAAGAAGGATTTCGTTCCATGAATGTACGAATGTTTACGTTTATTTTTTTTTTCTTTGTCTTTCTTTCCTTCTCTTTTCCTTCATCCTTAGTTAAAGAAATGATATAGAAAAGTATGACGAAACAAAAAAGAAAACAAAAAAATGAAAAAACAAAAATAAGGAAAATAACAACAACAAAATAAAACAAATATGTAATGTAATAAGAAAAAATGAAAATGAAAATGAAAATTAAGATGAAAAAAAAAAGTTAAATTTTTTGTGTATTTATGCATTATTCAATAAAGTGATGAGTTTTTTACAGAAAGATACAAACAAGAAAAACAAAAACAAACAAAAAAAAATTATATAAAAACAGGTGGTTTTCATTTATGGTATGTTAGGCAAATAGATTTAAACAAAGCGGGACTAAAATAATATCCTTTGCCATTAGACACTATGATTGCATTAGAATAGGTGTTTCCATAAACAATTTATTTCAAGATCCTGCTTAAGATACATTAACTTGAGAAAATTCCAGCTTTTAAATGCCCACAAATGCTAGATATGGTCCCCGGTCAGACATCAAAAACGAAATATGAAAAAATATTTTTCTTCGGCGGCTTCCTCTCAGCAGATTTCTGGCAAAAACTCTGAGAGTAAATAAAATTGCCATGAAATGTTTCTCAATAATCTGTCGTTCGGAGTCGACTTTAAACTGTAGGTCCGGCCACTCATGTGTAAAATTAACACACACAACATAAGTGGTGTGAGAAGCTAGGCCGTAATCCTGACTGAAGGGTTGTAATGGCCAATTATGTATGTATGTATGCTAGATAATGAATTCAATCCACTGCAGAAGAAAAACTATTCCAGATTAAATGCAGGGATTACACAATGTTCCCCTCAAACCATCGAGGATTGAAACGAAAAGGCTTGTAAATTGGATGTACAAATAAAATGGAGTCATATGAATAGGTTTTACTTTAATGCGCATAGAATGACGTGCCAATAGATAAGTGATGTGTCAACATAGGGACATTATGACACCTGTAGGTGTAAGCATTTGCAAATCAGAATCTCTTGATGTTCTAGAATCAATGCATTTTTTCGTTTACAGAACAACCATCAAGTGCCTTTAACCTCTAAATGACTGCAAGGAATGCCCGATCAGAGCTTCTTATTCTTACTACCACACCGAAATTGGTCTCACCTATATACGACCGGGTGCCGGGATCTCAATAGCGTGCAAGAAATGATTTGAAAAGCTAATTTGTTACAGTAAGGTACCCGACATTTCTAACTCATTACAGCACTGTAATATGTGCCATGCTTTTATACATGCGCCCAGACTTCGTGTTCTATGTTCGTGTTTGCGTAGTACTTATCTATTTCGTAGACTCCATTATAATAGAATCTAATCTAATTCCTCCTTTCCCCGGTGCTATACTCTATTTTTAAAATTCCAATGGAATTTATTCACTGCTGAGTGTTGGCTTCAAAAAGTGCACACCAAACCGCCGGTTTGAGGGGTGCGTGCCCTTCGTGTGGGTTTTATAAACTTCTAAAATTAAATGGAAATAAAATTAGCCGGCTACTACTACTAACTACGATTGGTATAAAGAGATGCATTTCAAGGTCTTTCAGCTTAGAGCGGTCATTACGAATGAAGTGCTTTACGAATGAATCAAAAGCTGATTGATGTATTGGGTATGGGTTTTCCAGGAAATTTCAATGGATTATACCCAATACCAATGTACAGGGGGTTATCAAAGGCACCTTCGTACTTATACAATACAATGTGGGTAGTAAAAACAACAGTGTGCTTTGCTGGGTTTTGGATCGCGCTGGGATGGGCCATTGAGCACACTTTTTTAGGGCCTCTCATTTGGGAGAATATCAGAAGAACGGCTGATGATGACAAAGAACGATTGTAGTAAAGGGTTTGTCCGGTTAACTGATTAAGGTGTTCCTGGGATTCAAGATTCGTTTAACAAAGTACGAAATAAAATATTGTTAAATCATTGTGGCTGCCATATGGTATGGTTATACATACATGAGTACATAATTGGCCATTTCAACCTATAGTCAGGATTACGGTCTAGCTTCTCACATCACTTATGTTGTGCATGCTAATTTTACACATAAGTGGCGGGACCTACAGTTTAAAGTCAACTCCGAATGACAGATTTTTAAGATTTCTTATTTACTCTCAGAGTTTTTGCCGAAATCTGCTGAGAAAAGTTGCCGAAGAAATATTTTTTCATATTTGATGGTTGAACAGGGGATTTGAACCCTGGCTTTTCGTCTAATAAGCCAACACACTACCTACTAGACTACAGCGAGGGTATGGTTATAATAGCTTTAAAACTTAATTGAGTTAGGACCTCTCTGAAACAAACATTTCTAGGTGCGTTTAGTCCGGACTTTGGAAAAACTTTTTTTGAACCTTCTTTGCGGCTATCACGATGATAGCTCGAAGAGGAATTCATAAAGAATTTCTATAGTTCATCATGCCAGAGCATAGCTACACATTATTTATATCAGAAATAGCTCTGCATTTACATTAAGAATTTATTTTTTGGAACACCCGTTTATGAAAAGTATTTTAAAAATATGCTATTAATTTAAATATTTTCCGTATCTTTTTCCACTAACACTTTATCATTTAAATATTAATTTCCATAATTACCTGATTTGTATTAAATTGTTTTCTTTTTTTTTAAATATTTTTGTTACGCATTATAATTTAATTGCCTGCATAATTTATTTATAATTTATTTATAATTTATTTTAAAGAGAAAAGGTGAAAGAGGTGATGCGTGTTGCCGGTAAGTATTATCCAATTAATGGGCAATTAAATTTGTTTAATTGTTGAATTAAAAATATTTTATTTTGCATGCTAATGGTTAAATTACTTTTTTTCTTTTTTCTTTTTATAT
>QOCX01000127.1:273396-321202 GCA_005959815.1 Sarcophaga bullata | reverse complement strand
TTATTGTTTTAATTATGTAATTGAAGTTTTATTGATTTTGTTTGAATTTATTTTTAAATTTTTTTGAATTTTTTTTTTTGCTTTTTCTTTTTATTTCTTTGTTACCACACCTACACATATACTTTAGGACCCCCCGGTTTGGATGGCATGAAGGTAAGTCAAAAGCTGCTGTTAAATCATTAAAATAAATAACAGTGTAGAGAAATTAATAAAAATTATGTTTAATTTAAAGGGAGCCCAGGGCGAAACAGGACAAAAGAGTGAAAGAGGTGATCCGGTTTGCCGGTAAGTATTATCCAATTAATGGCAATTAAATTTGTTTAATTGTTGAATTAAAAATATTTTATTTGCATGCTAATGGTAAATTACTTTTTTTCTTTTTTCTTTTATATATTTAAAAAAAAAAACAAAATATTTTTAATTTGTTTTCCTAATGGAACACTCACACCCCATCCTTTTATATCTACTGTACTAAACCTAACCTCAAAACATTAAAAAATATAAATGTAATGTAAATTCTGCAATTATGTGTGTCTTTTTGAAAAACAAAAAAAAATATTTAATAAAAAAAACTAAAGGTACGGATGCATACCCGGCCAAGAAGGCTCACGAGGTGAAAAAGGCTCCCGTGGTGATCCGGACCACCTGGCAAAAGAGGTCGTAAAAGGTGATTCGTGGTGATAAAGGCGAACAGGGAGTTACCTGTCTAGATGCTCCCTGTCCTTTAGGTTCAGATGTTTACCACTGCCAGGCTGTGGCTGGCGACCACCAAAGGTTAGCATGTTTATATAGAAACAAAAGAAAATAATTAAAATACGACAAAAAAACTTCAAATTGGTTTTTGGTAGAAAAATATTTAAATGCATGTTATTTTTAGAAAAAAAAACAAAACAAAACAACACCTTAACGCTATTTCTAATTACAATAAACAAATACAGGTCTTTCAAAAAACGAGTTTCTTTTTCAAATAAAAACTGTTAACAACATTGTAAAAAGGAAATTTAATTGGGGTTTAATATAGCCCCCAGTCCAACATACATTAAGTCCAACGCGTGATGCATCGAATATTGTCCTTAATTGTTAGAGATGAGAAAGCTGTTCGCAAGAAAAAAGTCTCACATTTGTTTACATACAGAATTACATATTTGGGCTCTTACAACACACTTTAGTCAGCCTTTACTACCAGATGTCTTTCGCCATCCATATTGTGCGCGTAAATTTCATTCATGAGTGGCGAGAGGTATCCTAATAGGAGATTTTGACAGCTTTTCATGGTAACTAGTTTACTTCCAGACCTTTTACCCAAAACCTGCTAAGATGAGGCCACTAAAAGCAGTTTTTTTGTATATATTGCTTTAATATTAATTTTTTTACACGCTGAGCTGAGTTTGAACTCTGGAGCCCTTATGTAGTAAGTCAACATGCTACCTGCTAGACTACGGGGTCAACGTCTGATATGTTTCTATAGTGTTTGCGCTGTCCATTTGTAAAACATTAATCTTCCACTTATATTTCTGTTTGCACCGGCGATATTATCAATTGGAAGGCGAAGCGTGTGGGTTATGTCTAGTACTGCGCCAAAAGAGAGTTAAATTTTTCGTTCGGTAACTTTTCTATTTGAACTTTTAATTTCAACAACTGATTTTACTCTTGCGATTTCATCTCAGCAGGGTTTTTAATTCATATTCCATGCTATATAACGTCTTGTAGAGATCTTATATTTGAGATTAAAACGCCTTATAATCCCCTAAGTTCGAAAACGGTGTGGTTTGCATAGCGACCGTATCGAACTCGTAATCTTTTTAATCTTTTAGCGGACACATTGCAACAATTGCCTGCTTTTTTAGAAGAGTCAAGACAGGGTTATATACTGGTGTTTTTATTGACTGTCTTGATAAACGATTACCATGGGCTTTTCAGATCTGCAGGAGGTTAATGGGGGATTTGCGATAACTTACGCTGTCCGAAACCTCCATGCTTTACGGAGGCGAATATTTCTAACTCGGAGTGTCGAGCCAAATGTCTGAAATATTTTAATTTACAGCTCCACCCATTTAATAACATGATTTTAATTTACTTTGACAAGGCTTCTCAAATTTGAAATCCGTTGCCAGCAAAATAATTTCTCAAAAAACAAAAACTTTATGAAAGAAAGAAATTTCGATTGAAATACCCTATATCCAAAAGGGGGAAAAAATATTACTAAACCCTAGATTTTTTTTAAAACATTTGTTTTTGTATAACATTTTTTTAGGAACCTGTTATTCAAACTCCGGTCCATAAGATTATTTACCCGGTGTACGAGTCCCGGAAAGTAACAATGCCAGGCGACGATTATGAACAAGAGGGAGGAGGAAGAGAACAAAACGAAAACGAAGATGGAATATGATGAATATCAAGATAATATTACACAACGATTAAAGACCGAAATTATTTGTTTAAAAACAATTGTAAACAAATAAAACATACACACACACACACCCAGCTCTCTTCATTACATTCATAGCGGAAAAGGAAAGAAAAAAACTAAAGAGAGTTTAACGGAAAATGAAAAAGTGCCTAAAAGGCCTTTTAACAACTTATTTAACAGCACTTACGCTACAGAGCAAACAAACAAACAAGCAAAACAAAGAAACAAAGCATTTACACAAAGAAAAGAAACAAATAAACAAGCAAACAAACACATCATACAATTAGAAGTTATCATCCAATTATGAACCATTAGCACAAACAATTACTGCACTTGCTTTTCCTTACCGGGCTTCTTACCATTATGGATGGGTCGCGTGACATTTGCTATGTTAATTTAACTACGGCTATTAAATCTGCTTTTATCATTTGGGGGTGTTTAAACGCAAACACATTTTAAATGGGATTTCAAATGAAAAGAAGCTGACCAGTAAATTGCTTATCATTTACATCCTAATGTATACTTTTTGTTTTGTTCTTTGTTTTTATTTACTAATAAAATATTGTTAAATTAAATAATAATGATTACTTAATTTTCAAAAAAAAAGCACCAGAGCACCTTTAAAAATTGCCTTCTTTATAACAAATTTTATGGTGGGCGGCTTAAAACTTGTCTTAACACTTGCTTACCACACGTAGTTTACTATTATTTGGTGGCGGTAAATGGGCTTAGAATTTAACGTAAAGTATTAAAAATAACAACAAAAAAACAAATACATTTAAAATAAATACGAAGGTTATTAAAAACTAAAGATATTAATAACGTAGTATATGCTTGTAATATTAGGTGTAGTAGAAAGATATCTATTAATTTTCCAACATACATGACTTTAGTATTAGGTCAGCGCTCGCGTTGTATTAAGTGGAGATTTTGCCATATATTTTCCTTGGACTCCACACAATGCGAAAATACGCCATGGCTTTGACAACTTTTGGCCAGGACAAAGGGGGTCAAAACCTAAATCAGCAACAAATAATACAAACAATCAATAATGGGGCAATTTAGGTTCTACATTTTTCACAGCGGGTAAATATTATGACAGGGAGATGTTCATCGGAATATATTTTTATTGTCCATCAGCTTAGACATAGGGACTGTTTGGGTCTAACCTAATAAGAAGGTATTGGGCTCCCGCTGAATGTCCATTCCTTCTCATCGCTATGCAGGTTATACAAAATCATAAACAAACTCTGAAAGGGTCGTGATGGAATCCCATTGAAATTGATTGCTACAAATATCCCAAACCAAAACCGACATTAAAAAAAATATGCGAGAAAGTTTTAGTTGATTGCTAAAACAATTATTTACAATAATCTGCTGCCCTAGATAAACTCTTAATTTAAAATGCTTTATTACCAGCTAAGCTGACCATATGAATCTATTTAAATATAAAACATTAATTATGACCAATAGAGAGTAGTAATTTTATTCCCTTGTCATTAATTTATCAAAACAAAAATTGTGTGAAGGTGAACAAAAAAAGAAGACTCAGCACAGATTTAAAGGATGTGTGGCGGCGCTACGTATATTTGTGAAGAATTTTCTTTTGCCCACACATACATGAATAATAACAGCGCCACATATACAGGAGGAGGCACTACATACATGAATAAACTAGCAGGCACATATACAGAGGAGCCCACTACATACATGAAATAAACTAGCAGGCACATATACAGAGGAGATTAATAATTAATATCAGGCTATATACTCTATAAATAGAACAATGGAACTGTCCACGCTAGATGGTTCCTAAAGGCTGAACTTACTGGGAAAAAATTCACCGAATAATGGGAACCCACTGCCTTTACTGTGTTAGTCCTTGGGACAGCTAAATGTAATATCTTCCACATTTCTACAAAAGACAATTAAGAATAACTAAAATAATTATCCATAATTCCGTGGGCGGTTTTATAGGATCGAAGGATGCAGAACTGATTATAGAGTTTGAAAAGACCGGGACATGATTGTCATGAAAAGTTAATAACACGAGGGATAATTTCTCTCAAAAAGTTCTAGGGAATGATTGCAACGGCACTTTGTGGGCATTAACAACAACACAAACTAATGACAAGTTCGACAATTAATATGGATTTTATCAACAAGCGACGAGGTTTTCGTAAGGCACGCAATAATAGATGGCAACACTCTAAACAATGCTGGAAGGCCAAAATTCCACGTAACAACATGGAAAGATTTCTTTTTACATTACACCATATATTGAGCTTTCTTTATTTACTAATTATAAAGTATTTTTAATTTTTTTAGAAGAAACTTTATCTAAAAAAAAAAAATATCATAAAAGTATTACTTTTTTAATGGTTCGAAAAATATTTGCCTTACAGGTGTTGTGTTAATAAACCCTTCCAATTTTATATTATTTTTAAAAAACAGTTTTCAAAAATTATTTACAAATAAACAAAATTATTAAATACAATTGCATTAATTGGAAAACACTTCCTTTTTTACAGGGATAATTGGCCCATGATTGGCTTAGCGGGGGATGAAATAATTCAGTAATCAAAGACAATGGGCCAAAAAATGGTCGCCGGTAGATGATCTATGTATCCATTATGCTCACTTAGCCCAATCCAACTTTCCCTCCACAAAAAAAAAAAAAAAAAAAAAGAAAAAAAAATAAAATTAACGAAAAATTAATCAAAAAAAAAAACATACTCCCCCTTTTAGAGCCTCTCTCTATGTAGCTTACGTAAATACATATACACACGCCAATTAGATAATTATGTAAAATTATTAAAAAAAGCAACTTTAGTAAGCCTTTAAAATAAATATAAATAAATTTGCAATAATACATACATACATACCATACCTACATACAATAATAAATGTTTCATTTGTTTTTCTATAACATTAGAAATAATAAATGGTTAACTTACGAAAATAAAAGCAAAATAAAGGAAAAAAAATAAAGAAATAATCTAATAAAAATATGTCACAACGGAAACAAAAAAACGAAATGAAAACAGTATTGTAATTTGTATAAAAATCCTTTTTTTTTATAAATATAATAAAAAAAGGAAAAACATGCTGCAATAAAAAAAAATATCCTTTATATCACACACATACATACATACACACCACATACAAACAGAGAGACAGAATTCAGTTTATATTTTATGACCAAATATTTATTAACTTGATAACGGGAGAGCAGACACGCAATTTGTAATTTAATTTAATTAAGTTATTTTACTTTAATAAAGCTATGTCAATGTTATTATGGAAAATAAAAGGAATATAAAAAAATATATCGCTATTATAAATAAAACAACAACATCATACGCCATACACACACACACAATACATACAAGCATAAAGAAAAAATAAATAAATAATGTATGATAGTAACTTCTCTTCTTTTTTTTTTTCCAAGTAATGGTATGCCATTAATAATTAATAAAATAAACTGTGCATTTGTATTTCATTTCTTTTCCTTTTTGTTTTTTATAAGCCAATTTTAATACATTTTGTGTCATGCTTCTTCCTTTTTTTATTATCCTTCAGCATTTATATTTCTAAATGTTAAATCTTTCTCCTTTTTTTCTTGTTGTTTTCTTTTTTTTTGTAATAGAATTCTTAAGTATTAAGTATTGTTAGTTAGAATTTAATGCGATTTTTATTACGGATGATAATTTCAATTGAATTACTTCATACATACTACTTATTTTAAATATAAATAAAGAGGAAAAATAATAAATAAATTATAATTAATCAAAATTGAAATGAGTTTGTATTTGGAAAATCTATAAGTAACTGCTAAGGATGATAACTCTTGGAGAGCCGAATAAAAATTGCTATTGAAAAGCTTTTAACCAAGAAAAACACTCGTAGATGAAATTAGAATACCATTGTGGTGGTGTGAGAAGCTAGTCTGACTGGCCTAGAGTATTACAACCCCTTGTAATAAGGTAATTAAACAAGCTGGGGAATAAGTGAGTAACAATTCAAAAGAATTGGGTGTGGTTTCCTCCGTTAGCAGTTGGCCCAATCGTAATAAACATGTTTAAGTTCCTACTGAAACTGGTGAAATATAATAAATTTGAAATGGTGAATAAAATATCAAATCCGAACCTAGATTTTTACTCTGAAAACTCCTGCTCCTAGATTTAACAACTAAAAATTTTAGATTGCCAGAGTCTAAGGCGAGACCGCAGAGGCTTATCGAAAACAATACACCACAAAAAAGACCGCCATACCAGGAAATGTTTAAGGAATAAACGAAAACGATATTTGGCCACATGGTAATTTACAAAACAACAAACAAAATCGCAGAGCTGAAGATATTCCAATTTAAGCAGAGTTTTTTGCGTTGGCCTTCGTGACCATGAATATAAACACGTGTTCATACTGGGGAGAAAAACTGCTCAATGAAGTGAATTGGGAAGTATTATGCTCCATATGTAGGTTAAACTCAGGGTGTATATTATTTCGGATGGAGCGTGGTATAATCCTATGTCTATCTTCAAGAAGAAAAAACAATAAAACTTCATGAAAAGTTTTCTCAAAAGTGTCCTTTAAAAATCGATCTGTTAAACTATAGGGTTGTTACGCCACTCATGGATAAAATCAAATACACAAAGTAAGTGGGGTGTAGAACTAGTTGCAATCCTGAATGAAGCGGCGTTGTAGTTTAACACATTTAACGCCACAAGGTGGTGTTTAAGAGGGGAGCTTAGTTTTGCTGTAATACTGACTGAAGGATTGTAATGGACTAATTTAAGAATGTTTGTCAAAATACCAGACAGGGAGTTATAAGTTCAAAATGGAAGGGGAATATGTACCAGTAGCTACTTAGAAACTTTGAACCTTATAGGATGCAATTGATCTACTTTTTATTAGATACCTTCTGACTTCTAAACGAAAAGCTGACTAAGGGTAAGTATTTGTAGCAGATGTTAGTAGCCTAACAGTGTTGATATTGACTTTCGATACGGAGCAATCAAGTTTAAAAGTCTTTAGTAGTTGGAGAAAAATTTTCATTATGGTTTTCGGGGGAAAACTTTTCTACTTTCCCTCTACAAAAAATAGCATTCCATAGGGCATTTAAAATCGATTAATAACAGAAACGTTTTAACATCTCACGCTTTGAAAGTTTTATAAAACGTAACGCACTTGGGGAATCACCTGCTTGCCTTTGTGCTCCCCACTGGCCCTTCTGTTCGCCAAAAAAGGGTTCCCGGCACATACTTTCGCAATTAACCACGGCGCAATGTGTAACGTTCTGGTTAATTAAATACGCTCAGCTTAATAGAACTTCCTATAAATTAAAAAGATTTTTTTTTGGGCATAAAATTTCAGTTTTAGTTCCAAATCGGGCTCTAACGTTACTAGAAAAATAAACAGGAAAAGAGTCAACAATATGGCGACAATTAGGTTCTAGAAATTTGGGGCTTGCCTTTTGGGCCGCGTTATTGTGAAAAGATTCTTTTGGGCCAGTAAGCCTACTTCAAGCAATAGCATTGGGGGAACTTTGTCTGAAACTGAACTCGTCCTCCAAATCAAAATCAAAATACAAAAAATAAACACAAATTTTAATAGTTATCAAGTGCTTTGAAGTTTCGTTTCTCTTTTGATTCACCTTCAAAATGGTTTGAATCGGTAAAATATAAAATGAATTCGTGACCCTCATAGCACTTCTTTCTTAATGCAAACGGCGAATTTTGTAATTGTTTAGGTCTTTTTTCCATTAAAGCCCTACATAAATTCGGTTTGCCTTTACCCACACCGGATGATTGGGGGAGGGTGACTTATAAATATCAAGGATTGTCACATACCCACATATTAGTGTCGTTGCCTATTAGACATGGTCAGCAGAACTCCAAATGGAAACCACCTTCTTGCAACAGGGGGAGCGGAGTTTGTGGCCAGAGGAGATGACGGGAAATGTATACGGCGTGTTGCCGTCACCAAAAACCAATGAATTATTGCCGCGATACCAAATCACTGTGGACAATCATTTGAGAATCGCATTTTTGGTGGTTTCTGTAACGCATACGGAATGGAATATCCTTGGCTTGCTCTCATCGAATACGAATATCGTTAGGGTTTTGACTCACCACTCCACCACTTTTAAAAATATAGAAAGTTAATTCTGTTTTCATGTTTACTTCTTAAGCGGGCAATATAATAAAGAGACAATCATTATGTGGGCGCAGGCATTGATAAATAACCGTTATTGTGCTTGACAGCCGCTCATTTTGCCTACTTGGCTGATGAGAAAATTTGGGACTGGTGGTCTGGGTGTACGTTGGCGATGTTGGAATATTACAACTGATACCAGATTGTAAGTGCTTAGAAACGGTGTCGAAGGCATGTGGCTGATCCCCATTTGGATGTTGGCATTGAACTGATCCATGTTCATCCCTATTATGAGTCCCAATATTGCGAATGACAGGACCGTTTCAGTACAACGATATGTACTCTAATACGTTTGGGGATCGTTATATTCATTTTCACGGAGTTCATTACAACCCATATGCTTTGCCTGTTCGGGGCCCTTATCAACGGTTTCGCAAATTTTCGATGGCCGTAACAACTGGCATGGTCGCTGGGTTGGGGCCCTATACGGAAACGGGTTTTAGAAGCCAGGTAAAAAAAAGGTAACCGTTAAAGGTTTCGAATTTGAACGTGTCGCTAGGGGAGAGTATTTGAGGCGAGGGGAAGACTGTTGGAACCTCCGCAAATGGTTCGCAGGTGCGAGAACCAGGTGAAGATGCATGTAAAAACGGATTCGGGCTGGTCCTTTGATAACGAAGGCAAAGTGTTTGATTCTCGCGGACGTTATGGTTTTGTTTGTATTGTATCGTTTGGGTTAGCAAAATATTGGCGGGAACGCCTGTTTGGCCCGGGTTGTATTACCAGAAAGTTGGTCCCATACATTGGAATGGGATTGGATTAGTCTTTTAGAGCCATTAACACAACACACTTGAATTTGGAATGTTTAATTATACTTGGGCCACCATTTTGTAATTGGTAAATAAATCAGTATTTTAATGCTTTACATTGGTGTAAAAGGAAAAATTTCACTTTTTTGTAGTTAGGCTCTTCCTTAAAAGGAACATAGAATTGCTTTCCAAAGCATTCCCAAGATTCTTTGATATTCATCGGGCTTTTGTCAGCTTGAATTACTTGTACTGTAATTGGTATTAACAGTTGTCTCTGATAAAAAGCTTGACGTGGTGGATATTTTCGTTTAGATACTCCGTCGGAGGCAAAACCTAACGAGCAGGACAAAGTAATTGTGTCCAACTAGCCCAGTAGGTAGTGTGTGCTAGTATTAAACGTGAGGTCCGCCTTAAAATCCCAAGTCAGATATCTCCAACAACACGGAGTACGTTAAAAATATTTCTTTTGCAACTTCTCCGCTTTTCTTTGGCAAAAAAATCTGAGAGTAAAGAAAATGTCATGAAAAAAGTTTTCTCAAAGTAATCAGTCGGTTTTGAAGTCGCACTTTAAACTGTAGGTCCCGCAGCTATTGTATAAAATTATAATGCACAACATAAGTGTGGTGTGATTGAGGTCGAAATCGTGTGATTGAATGATTGTAATGATCAATTATGTATGAAAAATTACAACAAGAAACGTTTAAATAGTGAGAAGTTACATTTATCAGTTTGTGACTTAGGTTCGGAAAGCAAGTCACCTTATGAATGATAAATAAAATTATTTGGTTTGAACGCATATTTCCAAATATTATTGTTATTTATTTAAGCGCATAAATATAGGTAAAGCATGGCTTAGCTTTTTCTTAATGTCAATGTATTTTTAACCCTAACATGGATATTTCGGAAATTTTGGTGAGGGATAGCAGATAATTTCTTAAAATTCTGTTCTTTAAAAACTAAAATAAAAGAAATTAAAAATAAAAACTTACAGAATCTGTATTATGCAAGTGTCATTGAATTTAAAATGTATTCTTGAAGTTTGATTGATGAATGTGTATCCTTTGGATAGGTGAAGTCTTGATATAATGAACTTGATTCTTGATATGATAGGCAGTACACTTATCGGCTAATTTTCTATACTAAATTAGGAAGGTTATTTCCACACTTTAATATCACTTTTATTTCTTTTCTTTCTTTATTCTTATTTACACGTTATTTATCGTAAGCAAATTCCAAGCGTTCCATTTTTGTCCCGTACGACCTTTACCATGTTTAACACACACGGACCGACCGGATTTATCTTTTAATAATTTGAAATTTTATTACATATTTATGGACATCATCCTTAACATATGGCTTATGTATAAAGTGGGTATATTTTCTGGGCTGTTCTAATCCACAATTTATGCAGGATATCGTTTTCTTTCAAGTTTTGTGGATAATTTTACTAGAGCTGCCTACGGTCCTTGGCCTGCCGGTGGTAAAATAAGATAGAACAGGAATAAATAGTTAAAATCATTACAAATTAGATCAAATACCTCCAACACAAACTTTATGCATTATTGTCCCAAGTCAGCCAAATAGGCTTTTGGCTTTCATCCTCGCAATGCAAGTGGCATGATTGCTGTTGCTGCATGGACCAGCATTGGCAATTACGGCACCAAAGGCCAATTTAATTACATCTCTCTCTTATTTAAAAAAAAAAACAAAATATTTTTAATTTGTTTTCCTAATGGAACACTCACTACACCCCCCATCCTTTTATATCTACTGTACTAACCTAACCTCAAAACATTAAAAATATAAATGTAATGTAAATGTCTGCAATTATGTGTGTCTTTTGAAAAACAAAAAAAAATATTTAAAAAAAAAACTAAAGGGTACGGATGGCATACCCGGCCAAGAAGGTCCACGAGGTGAAAAAGGCTCCCGTGGTGATCCGGGACCACCTGGCAAAAGAGGTCGTAAAGGTGATCGTGGTGATAAAGGCGAACAGGGAGTACCTGGTCTAGATGCTCCCTGTCCTTTAGGTTCAGATGGTTTACCACTGCCAGGCTGTGGCTGGCGACCACCAAAGGTTAGCATGTTTATATAGAAACAAAAGAAAATAATTAAAATACGACAAAAAAACTTTCAAATTGGTTTTGGTAGAAAAATATTTAATGCATGTTATTTTAGAAAAAAAAAACAAAACAAAACAACACCTTAACGCTTATTTTCTAATTACAATAAACAAATAAAGGGTCTTTCAAAAACGAGTTTCTTTTTCAAATAAAAATTTAACAAACATTGTAAAAGGAAATTTATTGTGGTTTAATATAGCCTCAGTCCAACATACATTAAGTCCAACGCGTGATGCATCGAATATTGTCCTTAATTGTAGAGATGAGAAAGCTGTTCGCAAGAAAAGTCTCACATTTGTTTACATACAGAATTACATATTTGGGCCTTTACAACACACTTTAGTCAGCCTTTACTACCAGATGTCTTTCGCCATCCATATTGTGCGCGTAAATTTCATTCATGAGTGGCGAAGAGGTATCCTAATAGGAGATTTTGACAGCTTTTTCATGGTAACTAGTTTACTTCCAGACCTTTTTACCCAAAACCTGCTAAGATGAGGCCACTAAAAGCAGTTTTTTGTATATATTGCTTTAATATTATTTTTTTACACGCCTGAGCTGAGTTTTGAACTCTGGAGCCCTTATGTAGTAAGTCAACATGCTACCTGCTAGACTACGGGGGTCAACGTCTGATATGTTTCTATAGTGTTTGGCGCTGTCCATTTGTAAAACATTAATCTTCCACTATATTTCTGTTTGCACCGGCGATATTATCAATTGGAAGGCGAAGCGTGTGGTTATGTCTAGTACTGCGCCAAAAGAGTTAAATTTTTCGTGTAACTTTTCTATTTGACTTTTATTTCACAATGATTACTCTGCGATATTTCGCATCTCAGCAGGTTTTTAATTCTTATTCCTGCATCAACTGAGTCTTATGAGATTAAACGCCTTAAATCCCCTAAGTTCGAAACGGTGTGGTTGCATAGCGACCCGGCAACGAATTTTAATCTTTAGCGACACATTGCAACAATTGCTTGCTAGAAGAGTCAAGACAGGTATATACTGGTGTTTTTATTGACTGTCTTGATTAAACGATTACCATGGGCTTTTCCAGATCTGCAGAGTAATGATTGCGATACTTACGCTGTCCGAACCTTCCATGCTACGAGGCGAATATTTCTAACTCGAGTGTCGAGCCAAATGTCTGAAATATTTTAATTACAGCTCCACCCATTTAATAACAGATTTTAATTACTTTGACAAGCTTCTCAATTGAAATCCGTTGCCAGCAAAATAATTTCTCAAAAGAACAAAAACTTTATGAAGAAAGAAATTCGATTTTGAAAGACCCTATAATCCAAAAGAAAAATATTACTAACCCTAGATTTTTTTAACATTTGTTTTTGTATAACATTTAGGAACCGGTTATTTCAACTCCGGTCCATAAAGATTATTTACCCGATGTTACGGGTCCCGAAAGTAACAATGCCAGCGATTATGAACAAGAGGAGGAGGAAGAAGAACAAAACGAAAACGAAGATGAATATGATGAATATCAAGATAATTTACACAACGATTAAAGACGAAATTATTTGTTTAAAAACAATTTAAACAAATAAAACATACACACACACACACACACTCTCTCATACATTCATACGAAAAGAAAGAAAAAAACTAAAGAGAGTTTAACGAAAATGAAAAGTGCTAAAAGCCTTTTAACAACTATTTAACAGCACTTACCTACAAGCAAACAAACAAACAAGCAAACAAAGAAACAAGCATTTACACAAAGAAAGAAACAAATAAACAAGCAAACAACACATCATACAATTAGAATTATCATCCAATTATTGAACCATTAGCACAACAATACTGCACTTGCTTTTCTTACCGGCTTCTTACATAGGATGGTGGTGACATTTGTATGTTAATTAACTACGGCTATTAATCTGCTTATCATTGTGTTTAAACGCAAACACATTTTAAATGGATTTCAAATGAAAAGAAGCTGACAGTAAATTGTGTATTCATTTACATCCTAATGTATACCGTTTTTGTTTTTGTTCTTTGTTTTTTATTTACTAATAAAATATGTTAAATTAAATAATAATGATTTACTAATTTTCAAAAAAAAAGCACCAGAGCACCTTTAAAAATGCCTTCTTTTAACATAATTTTATGGTGGCGGCTTAAAACTTGCTTAACACTTGTACCACACGTAGTTTACTATTATTGGTGGCGGTAAATGTAGAATTTTAACAGTAAAGTATTAAAAATAACAACAAAAAAACAAATACATTTTAAAATAAATACGAAGGGTTATTAAAAACTAAAGATATTAATAACGTAGTATATGCTTTAATATTAGGTGTAGTAGAAAGATATCTATTAATTTTCCAAATACATGACTTTAGTATTAGTCAGCTCGCGTTGTATAAGTGAGATTTTGCATATATTTTCCTGGACTCCACACAATGCGAAAATACGCCATGCTTTGAAATCTTTGGCAGACAAAGGTCAAAACCTAAATCAGCAACAATAATACAACAATCAATAATGGGCAATTTTAGGTTCTACATTTTCACAGCGGTAAATATTATGACAGAGATGTCATCGGAATATATTTTTATTGTCCATCAGCTAGACATAGGACTGTTTGGGTCTACCTAATAAGAGGTATGGGCTCCCCTGAATGTCCATTCCTTCTCATCGCTATTGCAGGGATACAAAATCTAAACAAATCTGAAAGGGTCGTGATGGAATCCCATTGAATTGATGCTAAAATATCCAAACCAAAACCGACATTAAAAAAAATATGGAGAAAGTTTAGTTGAATTGCTAAAAAATTATTTACAATAATCTGCTGCCCTAAGACTAAACTCTTAATTTAAATGTTTATTACCAGCTAACTGACCATATGAATCTAATTTAAATATAAAACATTAATTATGACCAATAGGAGAGTAGTAATTTTATTCCCTTGTCATAATTTAGCCAAAACAAAATTGTGTGAAGTGAACAAAAAAAGAAGACTCAGCACAGATTTAAAGAGTGTGCCGCGTACGTATATTGTGAAGAATTTTCTTTGCCACTACATACATGAATAAACTAACAGGCACATATACAGAGGAGCCACTACATACATGAATAAACTAGCAGGCACATATACAGAGGAGCCACTACATACATGAATAAACTAGCAGGCACATATACAGAGGAGATTAATATTATATCAGGCTATATACTCTTAAATAGAAACAATGGAACTGTCCACGCTAGATGTCCTAAGGTGAACTACTGAAAAATTCACCGAATAATGGGAACCCACTGTTACTGTGTTAGTCCTGACAGCTAACTGTAATATCTTCCACATTTCTACAAAGACAATAAGAATAACTAAAATAATTATCCATAATCGTGGCGTTTTTATAGATCGAAGATGCAGAACTGATTATAGAGTTTGAAAAGAACCGGGACATGATGTCATGAAAAGTTAATAACACGAGATAATTTCTCTCAAAAAGTTCTAGAATGATTGCAACGGCACTTGTGGCATTAACAACAACACAAACTAATGACAATCGACAATTACTGATTTTATCAACAAGGACGAGTTTTCCGTAAGGACGATATAATAGATGGCAACACTCTAACAATGTTGAAGCAAAACTTCCACGTAACAAACATGAAAGATTTCTTTTTACTACACCATATATTGAGCTTTCTTTATTTAACTAATTATAAAGTATTTTAATTCTTTTAGAAGAAACTTTATCTAAAAAAAAAATATTCATAAAAAGTATTACTTTTTTTAATGGTTCGAAAAATATTTGCCTACAGTGTTGTGTTAATAACCCTTCAATTTATTTTATTTTTAAAAAACAGTTTTCAAAATTATTTACAAATAAACAAAATTATAAATACAATTGCATTAATTGAAAAACACTTCCTTTTTTACAGGATAATTGGCATGATTGGCTTAGGGATGAAATAAATTCAGTAATCAAAACAATGCCAAAAAATGGTCGCCGGTAGATGATCTATGTATCCATTATGCTCACTTAGCCCAATCCAACTTCCCTCCACAAAAAAAAAAAAAAAAAAAAAAGAAAAAAAAATAAAATAAACGATAAAAATTAATCAAAAAAAAAAACATACTCCCCCTTAGAGCTTCTCTATGTAGCTTACGTAAATACATATACACACGCAATCTAGATAATTATGTAAAATTATTAAAAAAAGCAACTTTAGTAAGCCTTTAAAATAATTAAATAAATTTGCAATATACATACATACATACATACCTACATACATATAATAAATGTTCATTTGTTTTCTACTAACATTAGAAATAATAAATGTTAACTTACAAAATAAAGCAAAATAAAGGAAAAAAAAATAAAGAAATAATCTAATAAAAATATGTCACAACGAAACAAAAAACGAAATGAAAGTATTGTAATTTGTATAAAAATCCTTTTTTTTTATAAATATAATAAAAAAAAAGAAAAACATGTAGCAATAAAAAAAAATATCCTTTATATCACACACATACATACATACACACACATACAAACAGAGAGACAGAATTCAGTTTATATTTTATGCCAAAATATTTATTAACTTGATAACGAGAGCAGACACGCAATTTTAATTTAATTTAATTAAGTTATTTTACTTTAATAAAGTATGTCAATGTTATTATTGAAATAAAAGAATATAAAAAAATATATCGTATTATAAAATAAAAACACATATACGCATACACACACACACAGATACTATACAGCCATAAAGAAAAATAAATAAATAATGTATGATAGTAACTTCTCTTCTTTTTTTTTTCCAAGTAATGGTATTTGCATTAATAATTAAATAAATAAACTGTGCATTTTGTATTTCATTTCTTTTCTTTTTTGTTTTTTTATAAGCAATTTTAATACATTTTGTGTCATAGCTCTTCCTTTTTTTATTATCCTTCAGCATTTTATATATTCTAAATGTTAATCTTTCCTTTTTTTCTTTTGTTTCTTTTTTTTTTGTAATAGAATTTTAAGTATTAAGTATTGTAGTTAGAATTTAATGCGAATTTTTATTACGATGATAATTTCAATTGAATTACTCATACATACTACTTATTTAAATATAAATAAAGAGAGAAAATAAATAAATAATTAATTAATCAAATGAAATGAGTTTGTATTTGGAAAATCTATAAGTAACTGTAAGGATGATAAACTCTGAGAGCGAATAAAATTGCTATGAAAAGCTTTTAACCAAAAAACACTCGTAGATGAAATAAATACCATGTGGGTGGTGTGAGAAGCTAGGTCTGACTGCCTAGAGTACTTACAACCCCTTGTAATAAGTAATTAAACAAGTGGAATAAGTAGTAACAATTTCAAAAGAATGATTTCCTCCGTTAGGCAGTGGCAATCTTAATAAACATGTTTTAAGTTCCTACTGAAACTGTGAAATATAATAAAAATTTGAAATGGTGAATAAAATATCAAATCCGACCTAGATTTTACTCTGAAAACTCCTGCTCCTAATTTAACAACTAAAAAATTTTAGATGCCAGAGTCTAAGCGAGACCGCAGAAGTTATCGAAAACAATACACCACAAAAAAGACGGCCATACCAGAAATGGTTAAGGAATAAAACCGAAAACGATATTTGGCCACATGTAATTACAAAACAACAAACAAAATCGCAGAGTGAAGATATTCCAATAAGCAGAGTTTTTGCGTTGGCTCGTGACCATGAATAAAACACGTGTTCATAACTGAGAAAAACTGTCAATGAAGTGAATTGGAAGTATTATGTCCATATGTAGGTTAAACTCAGGGTGTATATATTTCGGATGAGCGTGGTATAATCCCTATTGTCTATCTTCAAGAAGAAAAAACAATGAAAACTGTCATGAAAAGTTTCTCAAAAAGGTGTCCTTTAAAATCGATCTTAAACTATAGGTTGGTTACGCCACTCATGGATAAAATCAAAATACACAAAGTAAGTGGTGTAAGAAACTAGTTGCAATCCTGAATGAAGGGTTGTAGTTAACACATTTAACGCAAGTGGTGTTTAAGAGGGGAGCTTAGTTTTGCTGTAATACTGACTGAAGGATTGTAATGACTAATTAAGAATGTTTGTCAAATACCAGACAGGAGTTATAAGTTCAATGAAGGAATAGGTACCAGTAAGTACTAGAACGGAACCTTATAGGATGCAAATTGATCTACTTTTTATTAGATTGCTTCTGACTTCTAAACGAAAGCTGACTAAGGTAAGTATTTGTAGCAGATGTAGTAAGCCTAAGTGTTTGATATTGACTTTCGATACGAGCAATCAAGTTTAAAAGTCTTTAGTAGTTGAGAAAAAATTTTCATTATGGTTTTCGAAGAACTTTCTATTTCCCTCTAAAAAATAGCATTCTTAGGGCATTTAAAAATCGATTAATAACAGAAACGTTTTAACATCTCACGCTTTGAAAGTTTTAAAACGCGTAACGCTTGGGAATCACCTGCTGCTTGTGCTCCCACTGGCCCTTCTTTCGCCAAAAAAGGTTCCCGCACATACTTTCGCAATTAACCACGGCGCAATGTGTAACGTTCTGGTTAATTATACGTCAGCTTAATAGCTTCCTATAAATTAAAAAGATTTTGGCATAAAATTTCAGTTTTAGTTCAAATCGCGTCTAACGTTACTAGAAAAATAAACAGGAAAGAGTCAACAATATGGGACAATTAGTTCTAGAAATTGCTTGCCTTTTGGCCGCGTTATTTGTGAAAGATTCTTTGGCCAGTAAGTCCTCTTCAGCCAATAGCATTGGGGGGAACTTTGTTGAACTGAACTCGTCCTCCAAATCAAAATCAAAATACAAAAATAACAACAAATTTTAATAGTTTATCAAGTGCTTTGAAGTTTCGTTTCTTTTGATTCACCTTCAAATGGTTTGAATGGTAAAATATAAAATGAATTCGTGACCTCATAGCACTTCTTTCTAATGCAAACGGCTATTTTGTAATTGTTTAGTCTTTTTTCCATTAAAGCCTACATAAATTCGGTTTGTACCACACCGGATGATTGGGAGGGTGACTGTATAAATATCAAGGATTGTCCAATATTAGTGTCGTTGCTATTAAATGTCAGCAGAACTCCAATGGAAACCACCTTCTTGCAACAGAGCGAGTGTGGCCAGAGAGATGACGGGAATGTATACGCGTGTTGCCGTCACCAAACCAATGAATTATTGCCGGATACCAAACACTGTGGACAATCATTTGAGAATCGCATTTTTGGTGGTTCTGTAACGCATATCGATGAATATCCTTGGGTTGCTCTCATCGAATACGAATATCGTAGGTTTGACTCCACCACTCCACCACTTTTAAAATATAGAAGTTAATTCTGTTTTCATGTTTACTCTTAAGCGGGCAATATAAAAAGACATCATTGTGGCGGCAGCTTGATAAATAACCGTTATGTGTTGACAGCCGCTCATTGTGTACTTGGTGATGAGGAAAAATTTGGGACTGTGTCTGGTGTACGTTTGGGCGAGTGGAATATTACAACTGATCCAGATTGTCAAGTGCTTAGAAACGGTGTCGAAGCATGTGCTGATCCCCATTTGGATGTTGGCATTGAACTGATCCATGTTCATCCCTATTATAGTCCCAATATTGCGAATGAAGGACCGTTTCAGTACAACGATATTACTCTAATACGTTTGGATCGTTATATTCATTTCACGGAGTTCATACAACCCATATGCTTGCCTGTTCGCCCTTATCAACGTTCGCAAATTTTCGATGGCGTAACAATGCATGTCGCTGGTTGGGGCTATACGGAAACGGGTTTTAGAAGCCAGGTAAAAAAAAAGGTAACCGTTAAAGGTTTCGAATTTGAACGTTGTCGTAGAGAGTATTTGAGGCGAGGAAGACTGTTGGAACCTCCGCAAATGTGTGCAGGTGGAGAACCAGGTGAAGATGCATGTAAAAACGATTCGGGTGGTCCTTTGATAACGAAGCAAAGTGTTGATTCTCGGGACGTTTATGTTTTGGTTGGTATTGTATCGTTTGGTAGCAAATATTGCGGAACGCCTGGTTTGCCCGGAGTTTATACCAGAGTTGGTCCATACATGGAATGGATTGAGAGTCTTTTAGAGCCTTAACAGTAACACACTGAATTTGGAATGTTTAATTATAAACTTTGCCACCATTTTGTAATTGTAAATAAATCAGTATTTAATGCTTTACATTGTGTAAAAGAGAAAATTCACTTTTTGTAAGTTAGGCTCTTCCTTAAAGGAACATAGAATTGCTTTCAAAGCATTCCCGAAGATTCTTGATATTCATCGGCTTTGTCAGCTGATTACTGTACTGTAATTGGTATTAACAGTTGTCTCTGATAAAACAGCTTGACGTGGGGGATAATTTTCGTTAGATACTCCGTCGAGGCAAAACCTAAGAGCAGGACAAAGTAATTGTGTCCAACTAGCCCAGTAGGTAGTGTGTGCTAGTATTAAACGTGAGGTCACGCTTAAAATCCCAAGTCAGATATCTCCAACAACACGGAGTACGTTAAAAATATTTCTTTTGCAACTTCTCCGCTTTCTTTTGGCAAAAAATCTGAGAGTAAAGAAAATTGTCATGAAAAAGTTTCTCAAATAATCAGTCGTTTGAAGTCGACTTTAAACTGTAGGTCCCGCAGCTATTGTATAAAATTATAATGCACAACATAAGTGTGGTGTGATGAGGTCGAAATCGTGATTGAATGATTGTAATGATCAATTATGTATGAAAAATTACAACAAGAAACGTTTAAATAGTAGAGAAGTTACATTTATCAGTTGTGACTTAGGGTCGAAAGCAAGTCACCTTATGAATGATAAATCAAAATTATTTGTTTGAACGCATATTCCAAATATTTTTGTTATTTTTTAAGCATAAATATAGGTAAAGACATGGCTTAGCTTTTTCTATTCAATGTATTTTTACCCTAACATGGATATTTCGGAAATTTTGTGAGGGATAGCAGATAAATTTCTTAAAAATTCTGTTCTTTTTAAAAACTAAAATAAAAGAAATTAAAAATAAAAACTTACAGAATTGTATTATGCAAGTGTCTTGAATTTAAAATGTATTCTTGAATTTGATTGATGAATGTGTATCCTTTGATAGGTGAAGTCTTGATATAATGAACTTGATTCTTGATATGATAGGCAGTAACTTATCGGCTAATTTTCTTACTAAATTAGGAAGGTATTTCACACTTTAATATCACTTTTATTTCTTTTCTTTCTTTTATTCTTATTTACACGTTATTTTATCGTAAGCAAATGCAAGCGTTCCATTTTGTCCCGTACGACCTTTACATGTTTAACACACACGACCGACCGATTTATTCTTTTAATAATTTGAAATTTTTTACATATTTATGGACATCATCCTTAACATATGGCTTAATTGCTATACAAGTGGGTATATTTTCTGGCTGTTCTATCCACAATTTATGCAGGATATCGTTTTCTTTCAGTTTTGTGGATAATTTTACTAGAGCTGCCTCGTCCTTGGCCTGCGGTGGTAAAATAAGATAGAACAGGAATAAATAGTTAAAATCATTACAAATTAGATCAAATACCTCCAACACAACTTTATGCATATTGTCCAAGTCAGCCAAATAGGCTTTTGTGCTTTCATCCTCGGCATGCAAGTGCATGATTGCTGTTGCTGCATGACAGCATTGGGCAATTACGGCACCCAAAGGCCAATTTAATACGGACTTCAAGTCACTACGCACAATAATGTATTGCACAATATTTGACATTTTTTTTTTTTTATTTATTTACGCGAGTATTTAATTTGTTTTAATAAACTAAAGAAATTAAAAATATTTCAACCGCAAATTATTTTCACGTACAAAATGCCGGTTTACAGTTAAACATACTGAACACATCTTAGCAGCTGTTAACAGAGCTGCTTACGAGAGTACTTATTAAGAGTGCTATAAAATGCAACCTTTATAAGCTCATTCACAATAGATAGGAATAGGTTACTAATATATGAAAACAAATGAAAAACCGGTAAATATGAATTCAAATTTAAAACAAATTTAAATAAATAACAACCTAATACAATAAAACTTTATTTGACAATTAAATAATTGGTAAATTAGTAAAAATTTTAATTAAAAATGTAATATGAATACTAATAAACAACAAATGGCGATTCCCATAGGTCCAATAAATAATACCGTTTAATACACAAATATAACATGCGTTATAAAATCTAAGCAAATAAAGGTTTTAGGTTAGATTAGGTCAGTTGGCCAGATGATCGAAAACAGATTTGCTACAATTAGCACTAGAGTCCTGTTGTTAGATCATATCAATGCCGTTAGTGAAGAATTAGAATAAAAAGGACAGAAGGGAAATATTAGAACAATCCCCAGATGTTGTTAAAATATAGAAGATCATGAAAATCCAGAATTGAGCTCTGCGCTGAGCTAGCGTAGTAGCTAGGTAGATAGATATTTAGAATATTAAAGCGGCCTTCCCGTTTGATTGTAAAGAAGCTGCTGCAGTGATTGGTTACAGAGTAACCCCATTTACACTGCATTAACACCGTGCACACCTCTATGGTTTTAGCAATAAAGTGACGTGAAATCTTTTGAAGTTTCAAGGATAACTTAGAGGGTCCTTGAAGTTTCTCTGGTGGAAATAAAATTTCAGCTGCCTGTGATCTCCCGTGGAAAAAAAATTACAAAATCCGCATAAAAAATCGATTATAAAACATGGAATGTTTGAAAGTCGGACGACACTCATCAAGACCGGTATTCGGATTATATACAGTATGTTAAGCTTTATTTGGTCTTTATATCAGAAACTTAGATCACGTGCGTTTTTGCAGCTTGGATTATCTGATCATTTCTACCAACAAAACTCTGATCCTCAGCGCTATATAAACCTGCAAAATTGTGAAAACTTCCGCGCACAAAACCGTTACGGAAGTATGATAAATTCAAACCACACCATACGTCATCTTGAGTCCGCCTGTGAGGACTGCAGTACCAGGGATAGCATCCCTTATACCTGAATTCCAATTTAGCATACGCATGAAATCCAGTTTGAGGACAGCTAGGACACCATGTCTTATGGTACCCATTAATAGCAAAACCATCTTGTCAAGCAAAAGACCATTAAGGAAGACCATTAACAATATATTCCAATACAAATTTATTTCAAATTAAGTCCTCCCACACCTATGATTTATTTATTTTCAAAATTCTTGATAAGCAGATACACTCAAGTACAATTTTTTAATGTTTTGTTGGTAATGTTTGAAAATAAGAAAATAAATACACACACATACACACTTAAAGTCCATAAAATTGAGTGAAATTTCTTAATTTAACCATAAACATGACTTTTTGGCTAAATAAGTTGAATAACTTTTAAAAACGAATTATGTTTTCCAACAATTTTAAACTCTTTGCATCGTCTTTTTGTTATCTTTCTCTCTCTCTCTCTCTCTCTCTCTCTCTCTCTCTGTCTGCCTTTTTCTCCATTTAGTTATGAAAATATCGACAATTAATTGCAGCAAAATAAGTATTCTCGTAATGGAGAAGAGAAATACAAATAAACCGATAAACTTACATATTAACGTACAACTAAAGCAATTTTCCACCAGGATGAAAAACGCAAGAGAAATATGTACTAAGGACTGGCAGTAGGAGTAGTGGTAAATCTGCCTAAAGTCATAAACTATTTACAGAAGCATTTATGAGAGGCCAAAAAAAAAAAACAACTTAAATTGCATAAGACAACGACAACAACAACAATAACATCTACAATGATAACAATAATCGTAAGTATGACTGAGAAATTAAAATTAACGAAAAAGCATTCCAAAACATTGCATTGCATTGCATTGCCATGCAGCAGTAGGTAGGTAGCATTTGCATTGTAGACAAATAAGCAAACAACTGTTTTGCAACATTTGTTGTATAAATTAAGGCGACTGCCATGAATTCATGCATTCTAATGAAAACCTTCGCATACATACATATGCATGCACTCACACACAGCCTAAGTTGCCTACTAACGCACACCAACAACCATGCATTAATAATGATCTGAGCTCTCAATGTATGTAGGCAACAAAGAAATTCACAAAAAGCAGAAAGAAAAAAAAGAGAAGACCGATAAACTAAACTGTTCTTCTTCCTACTCTGCTCTCTCTTCGTCTCTATGCCTGTGTGCATTTAACATAAACCACCTTTGGTTAAAACAAAAACAAAAACAAAAACAAAAACAAATGAAAAAAAAAATAGGAAATGAAATTGCAAGCAAGCATTTCAAATCTACTTGAACTGTAAGTAGAAGCGAAAACATAGGCAAACAAATAATGGCATACACACATGCAAACAAGCAAACGTGCTATACATACGTGCATACATTATCTTACATACACTCATACACAAGAATATGGCACAACACTTAAAGCAACCACATAACAAATTAACCAAAAGGACATCACCATGTAAAATACGTTTTGATTAAGTGGGTGATGGTTATAACAAAAGACTAAAAGATGTATGTGTATGTGTGTGTGGTGTTAAGTATGCTGTTCCTGTGTGTGAATGTGTGTGCGTTTACACTGTATTTAAGTGTATGACTGGTTAGATAACGTGTACATGTGTTCAAGTGTACGTTTTCAATGTCTTTATGAACATTTAAAATTTTGTATGTTTATTCGAGAACAATTCATAGTGGGTCAATTTAAAAGTTCGCAAAAAAAAATATTCAACTTAATTTTAAATTCTATCTTAAAAAAATTTTTGTTTTGTTGCCTTTCACCACACATACATACATAAGTGATCTTTACAACCCTTCAGTCAGGTTCACGACCTAGTTTCTCATATCACTTATGTTGTGTGTGTTAATTTTATACATGAATTGCGGGACCTACAGTTTAAAGTGGACAGATTTTTAAGAAACTTTTGATGGCAATTTCATTTTACTCTTAGAGTTTTTGCCAAAGTTTTCATATTTAGTTTTGCTTAAGAAGTCTGAGCTGGGCTATGAATCTTAGGCTCACGTCTAATAAGCCAACACAATACCTACTAGACTACGTTGACTTCTGTGTCCTCTCATAATTGAATAGACGTTTAAAAATGCTAATAATTACTCTCCTTCTTTTATAGGACCTGCAAAGGGTGGATGCATCTCATTGGTTTCCCCCTTTTTACAGGACATTGCCAGCACTGCCATTATTTCTTCTTGAACCGTGCAATTGATGGATCATTCTTTTCCTCAGAGCACTACCAGTTTGGGCTAATGTTCTGCCATGTTTCATCCATGAAAATCTGTACGTCTTGTACTAATCTGTTCTCATTCTGTGCCAAAACAATTGCTCTTGAGCTCTAAAGCTTAGATCGGTGTTACTATTCATGCGATATTATTGAGCTTAAGCTGTTTTATAAACTTGGAGTTTCTTATAGTTTTTCCTGACACAACTAATCACGATTCTAACTTTCATGCTGAACCCTCCCAAATTAAAGCCCTGTAATGCCAGCCGAAGCTATAGTCAAAATAGGTGCCACAATACAATAAAAACAGGGTAGTCAAGATATTTCAACACAGTGTTTGGTGACGTTAGCTGATGAAGTCGCCATAGCCACAGCAGCTTTCTGGCAAAAACTCAGAAAGAAACAAAAATTGTCATGAGAAGCTTCTCAAAAAATCCATCGTTCCAGCTGCTCGATTTAAACTGTAGGGTTGTGTGAAAAGCTAGGTAGTAATCCTGGCTAAAGGGTTGTAAAGACCAATCATGCAAGTAAGTTAGGTTATGTTTTATTGTATTAAAACTGAGTTTATGAGTCGATACCTAAC
Organism: Sarcophaga bullata; assembly: GCA_005959815.1. Classification (NCBI taxonomy): domain Eukaryota; kingdom Metazoa; phylum Arthropoda; class Insecta; order Diptera; family Sarcophagidae; genus Sarcophaga; species Sarcophaga bullata. The sequence continues at coordinate 295,867 of QOCX01000127.1, read as the reverse complement.
CGTAGATGGGACATACATAGATCCACCACGACTTTAGGATGTACTCGTATGTACAAACGGATTGGTACAGATTCTTCAATGTTCAAATCCAGAATTTTTGGGCCTGGTGGACTAGTGTGGCGTGGTCTAGTGGGTAAGTACTCGACTGTATCGTAGCAATTCAGGTTTAGAACTCGACTAAAAAAACGTATACTTTCTCCGTAAGATTCCTATTATTATTCTGATTACCAGAGGTTTATTTTTTAAACTGAAAATCTTACTCTCGGTGCTAAAATTCTCACATTTTGATATCCAGAAGGATAGAAGGACTATTACTATTTAGATCACTTATAAATTTACCCACGTATGTGTGTATAATTTGACTTGAGGCATCAAATTAAGATGAACGTCCTTATAACCCTTGACTTGCTGTCATTTGATGCTGCTGTTGCCGTCGTACAGTGTTATTTTCATGGTACTGTTACTTACGATTGCTGTGTGTTTTTGTTATTTTTGTTGTTATTTTTATTACTATCTTTGTAGCTGGTATTGTTGAAATAAGTTTTGCTCTTAAAATGAACAAAAAACATAAAAATATTTGAAAATAAAAATACAACAACATCAGCATAAAGAGAGAGAGTGAGTGGGTGAGAGAGAGAGAGAGTGGGAGAGAGAGTGAGAGGGAGAGAGTGGAATTTTATGCAATTTATGCAAATATTTTCAATTTTAGATAAAAAGGTGATTTCAGAAAAAAGAAAAAAAAACAAAAACAAAATAAAATTGCTGCTGCACATTTTTATTAAAGCCAACGATAGCAAAAAGCAACAGAAACCAGCGACCAGCAACTGAAAATTGCAAGGATATACAAATTAAAATTAAAAAACAAAAAAAAATTGCACATGAATTGATTGCTGGTTGCTTGCTTGGTCGTTGTTCAGATTTTATGGCAATTTCTTGTTGTTGTCGTACTTATTGTTGTTATTTTTATTGGTTTATTGTTCACATGGCTGTTGTTTTAATAATTATTTGAAACTGATAAGTTTTTTTCTTCTATTTTTTTGCATTATTTTGTAATGTTAAGGGCGAGGACGGTCATAAATTGAGCACACAAGAAAAACATGATAATGCTGATGATTCTTAATTCGTTACCTCCCTCGACCTACCTCCATTTCCGACCACTTGCCTGCTTTTTCAAACGACCACATGTTACAGAAAGAATTAAAAGAAAAGAAAAGAAATTATTTCAACATATCCACGAGATTCTAAAGAGAGTTAAGCTGGGGAGGGTAGGAAATGTCATCACTTTTGATTATTTTTTATAGAAAAAAGCAGATCTCTTGATTGCAACACGGTTTTTGGTATACATTTACCAGCATCCATCCATTGAATTGCTAAAGATGAAAAGAAAATTGAAAAATGAAAAGAAAAAATTAAAAACGAAATCAGAATATCTTAACCAAGCAAGCAGTATTATGGTGTCATAGTGCAACAACAACAAATAATCGTATACACAGAGGACATCAAGGAACCATTGGCAACAATACAATTCATTAAATTGCTCTGTAATTGCTGCCAGTACTTTTGTAAAAGATTTTTACTTAAAATGGAAATTAATTTCAAAATTATTGTGGCTGTGTTGTGAATAATTTGTTTAAACGGGGAAAATTACTTTAAAAATTCTACGGAAAGGAAATTTATTTTGTTTTAAATAATTTTCAAATCCATATTTTAAGCTTTGCTTGAAGGGATTTTGATAAGGTTTCCCATTTAAAAGTTAAAATACTAGAAAGTATTCAGTTGGTCTCATATGAGGACTCAAAATTAGTCCATCCAAGTTGCAACATAGTATCGGAGATGTAATCACTCTTTTTAATTTTATGCATGAGCGGTGGAACCTACATTTTGAAGTCGACTCGGAACGACAGATTTTTGAGAGACTTTGGCAATTTTATTTTACACTCAGAGAATTTGCAAGAACTCGCCGATGAAATATTTCTCATATTCCGTTTTGTTCAAAATGTCTGAACCGGGGATTGAATTTCGTGTCTAATAAGACGAAACACTGCCCATTGGACTACGGCGGCATTATTTATTCTACAGTGAATATAATTATAGTAAGGGCCTACCTACGGCTTACCAGAACGCTATGACTAAGATTTTTAGATGCTAAACAAACTTCAAAAACTAGCCTATGTATCTTCATATAAACATGAGCTAGACGGCAGACCGTACCAAATACAATCACGGTATATAATAAGACTGTAGTCGCCGTAGACTAGTAGGTAATGTGTTGGCTTATTAGACGAAATGCCAGGGTTTGTATCCCCGGTCAGACATCAGAAACGAACAATGAAACAAAAAAATTTCTTCGGCGACTTCCTCTCAGCAGATTTCTGGGTCCTGGTGGTCGCCCTAGTCTAAGAGGTATTGTGTTGGCTTATTAGACGTGTGAGGCCACGGTTCAAAAACAATTCGGACATTTCTTACCTTCGGTCTCTTCCTCTCAGCAGATTTTAAAAAAATTGACATGAAAAGTTTATCAGAAATCTGTCATTCGGAGACGACTTTAAACTGTAGGTCCCGCCACTCATGCATAAAATTAACACACACAACATAAGGGAACAAGCTTGGTCGTAATCCTGACTGAAGGGTTTTAATAGCCAATTATGTCTGTATGTATGTATGTATGTAGCTCCAACAAAATGGCCGTTAAAAATAGTTAAAATACAGAAGTCACTGTTGGAAGACCCGATTTATAAGCTGAACTCCAGACAATGACTAAATTGGATACATAACTGCTGCCTACAGCCAGAATAAAAATTTTTAAAAACTCTGTCGCTCGACCACATAAGTGGTGTGGGAAGTTAGGTTGTAATTCAGTGACCAATTATTTATGTAAGTATGTATATAATGGGCTTTAGAGCTTGATGGACTGTAGAAAAATAATTCTTTCTAAAGGATAGTTAGCATGACGTTGGTTGATGCTGTTACTGATTCTTTTAGGATCGTACAAATGCTAATATTCCGCTGTTATGTCTAACCAAGCTGTCAACTGAAGCGTATGCGGAAGTTGAAGTTGACGTAGTCTAATAAGTAGCGTGTTGGCTTATTAGGAGTGAGACCACCGTTTAAACCGCAGGTTAGATATCTCCAACAGACTAAAAAATAAAAAAAATATTTCTTCTGCGACTTTTTTAGCAGATCTATGGCACAAACTCTGAGAGTACAAACTCTCAAAAATCTGTAGTTCAGAACCGACTTTAAACTGTCGATCCCTCCACTCATGGATTACGCTAACTCTTACAACATTGGTTGTGTGAGAAGCTAGGTCGTACCCTAGAAAGAAGGGTTGTAATGACCACTTAATTAAGTAGAGACCACTTAAGTAGAGTAGAGTATGGAAGAGGTATTCAGATTTTTGTGGATAGCCAAACACTGCTTAGGATCTTGTATGGTATTTACATGCCATCCATCCTATGAAGTAATTAACCAATCACAACTGATTAGTTGGTGAGACATTCTTGTTATTCGTGCCTAATATTACAATCCAGACATTGTTCGTATGATCGATGCCTCTTTGTTCTCACTTAAAACTGAGATTGTTGCTCTCAACTAAAGCTGGCTCCAAGCATATGGAAGAGACAACGTATTGGTCATAAAAGAGATTTCATTTTAATTAAAATTCCTAGGAGAGGCTTTCGTCTGATGATTGTGTGGATTAATGATCTTTTCTCATGAGAGGGGCCAAGAGAACCACCATAGGCTTTGCCTGCAATGATGTGATATGAAATGACTCTATCAGTCACATTTTCTATCAAGATATTTGACAGAGAATCCATGAAACGATCGAACTGACGATACAGCTTAACTGAAATGGCATTTTTGAACTTAAAAGCCATTCGATTTAATCAGAATCTCAACATGATTTGAGCATAACTAGGTTTTTATTGCATTGAGTCCAAATTAAGGGCTTCATTCATTAAGGCTTCCATTTCTTTGGATGTTTTTTCCAAGGTATATAGAGAGTGTTGCTGTATATACTACGTTATACGGGTAATCCAGCGGGAACATATATTTGAAAATAGTATTGTAGATGTATTTTCATTCCTTTCCTGCTCATCCTACCTAGACTAACTTCAAGCAGCGGATAGAATATTATCTAAGTAGCCAGAGGATATACAACCAAGTTTAATCAAATTTTAGCCTAGGCATTGGTCCACTGTTTCTATTGTATAATCGAATGTAAAAAAAAAATATTCAAAATAGTAACACTGTAATCGATTGGTCAGTTTAATGACCTTATACAACCATGCATAAAAATTCAGTTTCATTGCAAAAACACAAACTCCCATGGGTGCATGTAACCACATTTCGACATTAAAAATAATAAAGATAACGAGGCTTTTGTTATACTTTTTTTTTTGAAATCCCTTTAGGTTTTATTTAATTTTTGAATTTTAAATGCAATTTCACATAATGAAACTAAAATCTATTAAAGGATTTAATTGTCATTAATTAACCAAATAAAGGTTTAATCCAGCCAGGTTGTTTGTAATTAAAGAAATTAAATTTTTTTCGTTTTCGTTTTCGTTTTTTTTTATAAAATTCCAATGGCATGCTGTTTTAAATTAACAATTGCTTTTAAATGCAATGAAAACTAAAATCAAATACTTTTTTTTTTTTTTTTTGCCCATAATGTGACCCACTTTATGGACGACACTAGGCATAACTATAGGCTTGGAGTAGTTGGTCACATTTGTCATATGCAAATGCGTTCAACCGCATTAAATAAAACACCTGACAATAACTTATTTTTTTTTTATTTTTTTTTTAATTTTTTTTTAAATTTTTTTTTTGTTTGTTTCGCTATGCATTGCGGGAGTATGGAAATTAAAAATATCCTTGAAATGTTTAAACGCAGTATTTGCCCACCACTTGACTGGTCTATTAAAATATTCACAGTAAAACCATGTTCTGTGTTTAGTTGTTGTTAAAACAAATTTTATTTTTTTTTTAATTTTTTTTTATTTATTTTCCATTTTTATATGTATTATTGTTGTTGTATTCATTTATTTTGTAATTTAATTTTTGTAGATATTTTACTCATTGTGTTCTTTATTTATTTTTTTTTTGTTGTTTTTTTGTTTAGTTTTGAATTACATTTAAAATTTTAAAATTGACATCACATATCTACACACATTTAACATTTAATTATAGTTCTTGTATTTGCTTTTATTTTTGTTTTTGTTTAAATATATAGTTTTGATTAATTTTTTTTATTATTGTTGTTGTTGTTATATTAGAATTAATTTGTTTATATAATTCATTTAAAGTAAATAATTTTGATCTGAGTTTGCTTTTCTTTTTTTTGGTTTGATTTTTTTCTGTGTAAAAAACAAGAAACATTTAAACACTGAAAGAAAAAATTTGTTTGAAAATTTTTGCTTTGGGCAAGAGAGGGTTTTAATTAATTTAATTTAATTATTTTATAACAATTTTTTATTAATTTTCAATTCCTTTGTAGACATGCTGTCCTATTTTTCTTGTCATGTTTATTACAATTAAATATACAATGGCCAGCAAAAGTCTTAGTACGCCAATATATTTCAACAATTTCATGGATTTTAATCAAAAGTTTGTATAAAAAATTGAGTTTTTTTTTTAATTATTTATACAAACTTTTTCTTTAAGTTCATGAAATTCCTAAAATAAATTCGGGTACTAAGACTTTTGCAGTACACTGTATGTTTGTCTCTCATAAAATATTTTTTTTTTTTAATAAAAATAAACAAATAAAATCCTTTAAGGTTTTTATAAAATTAAATTACAGAATAATGCAGTAAAGTTTATGTGCTAATTTTACTATGCCTTGATTTAAGCTGCAGTTTTTTCATTATTGCTGTACGCTGAAGCAAAACTGTGCTTTCAAACAGCATTGCTTTAAGAATATATGACCGACGCAGCAAAGTATAGTGATTTAAAGAACGTCTAAGACTGTTTTTTATTTATTTTATCTTTTTAACATAATGAAATAAGCTTCAAGAGCAAAGAAATTCAGTTTAAAATTCCAATTCCAATTCCATTGATAACAGAATAGTAAAACCTTAAGGTGTGAACATTAAGAATCCGATCTTATTAAGTGTACAATAATAGGTTTAATTGGAGGCGTGAAGTACATTTTCCAATTTGTTTCCATTTTTGAACTCTAAAGCTATAAACACAATAGACACAAAGCAGCAAATACAATAATTTTGTAATTGCAGCCTTAGGTTAGCTGCATGCATATTAATTATAATAAAAACAGCAGCGGCAAAGCATAAGCAACAATAGTGCCACTAATAAATACATCGAGTTTTTGAAAACTTCCATTTTATGTAACTGTATCGATAGCAATAGTTCTCTCATTGCTGCAACCAAAAATCGGAATTTGCGTAAATATAAAGCACCAAAATCGTTGCTTGTTATAGCGTTGTCTTTAAAATAATCACTTCCATATACAACCATGTATCCTTTTTTGGAGAGAGATTGCAGCGTGTGTCGCGTTGCGTCTATTGTGTGCACAGCATCATGTTTATATTTTCTATTTAATTTTTTAGGAATAAGAAAAATCCAATGAAAGAGACAAATATGGACAGTTGGTTTGAAAAACCATGAGCACTATAAGAGCTTTATTAGGTAGTAAAACAAAATAACGATGTTCCCAGACAATTTGTTGTTGTTATTTTGTGAGAAAAACCTTGGAAAAATGGAAAGGTGACCGGTAATCCCTGTTAATCGTCAGTAGACATAAGAGAACTATAATATAAGTGGATAGCATTGTTAAAAGTTTAACAACGTCGTAATTAAGTTGATTACAAAAGTAATTACTGACGTCTGTGGAAAATAAGTTGTCACTAAACGAATTCGAAGAACAAAGAATACCGGTTGGATAAAGAAATAGAAAAATTTTCACATGGATATGCTTCATATTTACCTTACACTCTTAATTGAGAGTAAAGAATGAACAGATTTATAGAACTTTAGTAGCTAGGAATGTCTAGCAACCGATTTACATGATGATTTTTTCATGTTCTGTGTTATTTTTATTTTTTTTTTTTCAGTCGACTGTCTGTGTACCTATAAATTTATTGAAAATTAAAATATTAAGTACACGGAAAAAAAATGCAATTTTCCTTTTGATGAACTGGATTCTGTTTTAACAATACAATCCTCATTAAAGTTATTTTTTTAAAAAAAATATCGTATAAATTCAAAGGCATTTTGAAACATGGATCCAAAGAGAATTAAAACGAGAATTTAAAAAACAACGTCGCCAAGTCATCGTGCAAATCGGGTGTTAAAAATTCTTTGTTGAAGATATCACAAATGTGATCGTTTTAATCAAAACTATTGTTACGAAAATGGAAATGGTGTAACTTCGTTTAACATTAAAATGTTAAACAAAAACTACAAAAACAAAACAACGGACATGTTTGCCTGATTGACAAATAAAGAAGAATAAAACAACAACATCAGTACAACGAAAAAGGGATAAACAAGTAAACGGAAAGCAACAACTACGCTGTAGGGACGAACGTAAACAAGATACAAAAACAACAAACATGAAAGCATAAATAAATGTAAACACCGTTGTTTTTGTGTAAACACCGTTGTTTACATTTATGATGATTTCGAGAAGGCGAAGCCTTGAACGTTCATCAGACTGTTTACGTTGCGATATAAAAGACAAGGCATAGCATGCAAAGTCGGAGTAGAAGTTCAGTCAGTCTTGTGTGAAGACGCATTGCGTGTGAAGTAAACGAATCGTGGTTTGAAGATCTCCGTTACAAAGATCGACAGAACAATTGTGTCGTAATTGCTATTGTTTATCGCAAAGGGCATAAACAAAGGAATAACAAGTAAGCAATTGTTATTGTTAGAATCAGTTGTGAACAGTGGCACAAAAAAGTTGTGTAATTAATAAAGGATTTAATTGAAATTAAACACAAATTTGTTTTTATTTTTATTTGCAATATACGAGCTCACATTTTAAACATTTTTAAAAGGTAAAAACGTAACACTATTTATTGACTTGTAAGAATTCTTTTAAACTTTAATTAAATATAGTTATGGCAACTATATTATCAAAAAAAAGTACTGCTTTCAATTCATATCCATAGTTCTTTTACTACGAAATAAAGTTATTTGTTATTATTATTTTCTAATCATTAGAATATATAGCGATGACTTTGAATAAAAACATATTTGTCCAGCATAATTAAAAATTATGGCCAGCATATTAATCTCGTGAATATAATTAATAAAAGATTTTCATTTGAAATTATACAGACGAAATGTTGTCACTGTATTCCAAAAATTAAAAGTAAACTTAAAATAGTATTGAATTTAAAATATAATCACTCTAACCATAACATACTATGACCTTTTCAAAATAAAGTTTGTTTATAACAAATTAAAATCGTCAACAAGAGGCATTTATGTTTGAAAAAATAAAATTTTTGATTTATTTTAAAACAAAGTTTAACAATTTGTTAGAACTTTATTTTTTATTTAGTTGCAGCAACTATATATATACTCTATATTTAGTTATCACAAACATATGTTTTTTTTTTTAAATTTAAATTTTTCCCTAAACATCAATTAAGGCCATACAATACTTAGTTGCTGCAACTAAATTATTATTATATTTTTTTTTGGGTTTTATTGACAATAATCCATTAAAACTTTCAGTGTTTATATGTTTATTTGTTTGTGTTTACCTTTTTTCATTGTATTTCAAATTGTTTTCAAATTGACCATGTAACGCGCGTGATCGAGAGAACACTAATTTGGTTGAATTTTTATTTTTTATTCTTTTTATTATTATTTAGAACAACAAGTAATATTTGGAATTAAAGTAAATCAAAAAAGACGGAAATCTAGTGTTATTTTTTTCATNNNTCCCCATTTATTTTACCAGCCAATATTTATTTATTTTTTAATATTTTTTTAATTTTTGTTTAATTTCTTTTTTTTTTTTTTGTTTCATTTCCTTCACTACACTCTCTTAAAAGCTTTCAATATTTCATTTTTTTTAACCATTTTGTTGTTATTTTTATAATTTTTTTCTTCTTCTTCATCTGTAATAAATATAAATATTTTTTGTTTTTAATTTTTATTTTTTTTTTTTAACTTTTAGTTTTTTTTAATTTTTTTTGTCTATAAAATAAATGTTAGTTTTTAACATTTGTTTTATGTCTGTAATAAATGGTTAATAATTTATAACCATTTCTCTAATAAAATTGTTCAGTTTTCCGTTTTTTGGTTTAGGAAATCTGAGTTCAAATTGTGTTTTTTTTTTCTTTTTTTTTTTTTTTTTTTGAAAAAAGAGGAAAGAAATTAAAGAAATAAAATAAAGACAATAAATAAATAATTTTTTTGTTTTTTGTTAATTAATTTAATATGTTTTTTATTATTTTTTAAATTCTTTAATTGATTTTCATATTTTTTTTATTTGTTTTATTTTTTTTATAATAATAATTAATTATTTATTTATTAATAATAATAATATATAATATATACTTTGTTTTTTTGATTTTAAATTTAAATTTACTAAGGAATTGAGTTTGTTCCAGTTTCAAATCATTTTTTTTTTTCTTAAGACAAAAATTTCTTTTTTTCTTCATTACCAAATCCAATTACAATTTAATTTCATTTAATTTCTTCGTATTTCATTCCATTTAAAGTTGTTAAAATGAGGTTTTGCCAAAAATGAAGTTACCGGGTGCTGATGGATCCTCCGATGAGAAATATTCTTCCCACAAGGCAGCAAATTGTTCACGTGTTACTTCAGCATTACCCTGAGCCATTTTGGCAAAAGCCTCCTCGCATTCCTTTTTCTCCAAACCATAGCTAGAGCAGACTAAAGCAAATTCAGCAACATCAATACTGCCATCGGTAGAAGCGTCTTCTAAATCGAACATAAAGTTCATGTACTTGTTTTGCCAGTCCATAACAGTGCTGGGATCTTTGGCATAGGCATCCCACATGTTGCACCATTCTTCAACGGAAACCTGAAAGGAGTTATAAAAAAAATAACGAAATAATGAGCAGGAGTTTCAAAGATGAAATCATAAATAATTAAATAAGATAGGCCTACTTAGACTTTGCTTTCATTATAGAGTCTTTTGTTAAGCGTTTTCTAATTTTAAATTTAAATAAAACAAATTTTGTGTGTAAAAAATGTCTCAATCATTTGAAAGAGCTATTGATGCCACAAAGTGTGCAAAGTAAATTCGTTCATATGTACGCCACGACTGAGTAGAGCTCAGAGAAGAGCGCACAATTCAGGCTGAATTTGACCGCTGGCATGTGTGATGTTGTCTTTGAGAACTACTATGCTTATCCGCATACACCTGGGACTTAAGAAAATCCCACAAGGAAAGCTCTGCAGAGTCAAATAACACGTTCTCAGTGTGAACTGCCCCATCAACTTCACGTTAGACGACCATGTTCTCGAATGCTACTCCAGAATATCCTACATGGCATGCATGAAATGGTGCGTAGTGTCGTCTTATTGAAACCACATGTTGTTAGTTTTCAGATTTTGCAATTCAGGCAATAAGAAGTTGGTAATCATCAACATAAAGTACCTCACCGTTGACAGTGATGACTTGGCTAACATTGTTCCCAAATAAATATGGACCAAATAAATTCAGCCCATAATCCATGCTGAACAGTGAACTTTTCGGAAAGCAATGAAGGAATTTTATTTGTTCACGCATTTGTTTATCAGAAATGGGTCTCATCATAGAAGATGAGTTTTCGACGATGTTCCAGACCCCTATTCAGCGAACTCATAATGATTTCCATGGTCATATACCTCGAGTTGATGGCCAACTAATTTGACAGATGTGGCTTCAACAAGATGGCCGTTATAAATTGCCAAAAATCAGAACTCAATGTTGAAAGATCCGATTTATGGGCCGAGATAGAGAGAAAGTGGATGCATAACTGCTGGCTATATCTGCGAAAAAAGTTTTCTTTAAAATGTGTGGCCTCATGCATACTAATGATTGATTTTTGCTCCGAACTGCTGTATACATTTAATTCTGGAATATATCGATAGAAAACACATCAACTGTGATGACTTCAACGCTCCTGACAAGTAGAAGACGATGTTTCAGCTCATGCGACACCTAAGATAAGCAACGTGAAAGAAAAACTCTACCGACATGGAAGAGACCAACCAGGCCCAACAGCCCTCGACGTCGTCCACTAATATCAGAATGCAGGGATAGAAACAATTGACATTCTTTTTTACTTTAAAAGGGGATCCGCTCCTCAAAACTTTAAAGCTACTCATGTATCGTTTAAAATGTGTATATTACAGTATGTCTGCAGGATTTTCACACATGCTTTAATAAACATTATCATTTAAAATACTTCAAATTGCTTTTAAATTTATTAAAAACTTGTTTTAAATAAATTGTTTTAAATAAATTGAAAGAAAATCTTCCATTTAATATTTGCAACAGGCATTAAAGTATGCTTTAAATGTTTATTAGTTAAAACCCCTTAAACTATGCTGTGAAACCATTGTATGACATGGTTGTTGAGAAATGTTACTTTTAGAAAAAATTTATTTTCAATTTTCTTTCCAACCAGAAAATAAATAAAAACACAAAAACAACAACAACAAAAACAAACAAGTTAAAATAAACTAAAAAGTAGGCTTTAGTTAGTAGTTCCACAAAAACTAAATATTTGCGAGTTTCGGATACAATTTGTGTGTGTATGTGTGTGTGTGAGTGTAAAAATATCGGTTAGGCAAGGATAAAAAATAAGAAAGTTTTTCTTTTTTATGCTGCTATGTGTTGCTATATGAGGAGTATTTAAGGTTTTATCGGAAAACTTAATATGAAAAGTATTTAAAAATATTGTATGCAGGCATTATTGTTTTGTAGTTTTCCAAAGACAATATACGAAATATGCATACTTTTAGGAGTAATAAAAAATAGTTTTTTTTTTTTGTTAAGAGGCTTAAATACCCCAGACCAAGTATTGATGCATTGGTAAAAGGGAAAAAACTGATTGGGTTATTTATTTAAATCGCTTTCGAGTGTGGCCTACTTTTAAATAAATTTCAATTCATAAATATTTTTCTTTTTGTTTGTATTCTTTTACAAAATATTTTAAATAAAATTTATGATTTTGATTATGGCAACAGTGCTCTTAAGGGTCAAATATTTAAAGCAGTTTTTTTTTCTTTGTGTGCTGTTTTTTGGTTTGGCCAGGCTGATACTACAGTGTAACACTGGTTTATATTTGTTATTGAATCCAATACACAACAAGGCCATTACGAACAAGCCATTTATTGACTCTATCTATGCATTAGTTCAGCCTTAAATGTTTTACTACTACCACTTGGCTTATGCTATCAGCCCTTACTCTCCGTTTAAAAGTAATTGGTTTAAGCCAAACCACAATATAAACATTAGATGCATGTTTTGGCCAAAATGGCCTTATTTGTTACACACTCAAATGGTCAACTATCTGTCTCACCTACCCCACCTCACTTCCCTATACTTTCAACACTTTGAGTGCTTGATTATACGTTTCACCACATTCATTATGACCAGGCATATAAAACAAGTATAAACAATAGCTTGCTCTAAATGGTCTAAACACATACATACACAAATCGTTGTGTGTTTATGTATGTGAGAGTAAGATATTGTCTTCGTCATAAACAATTACCAATTCATATGAATTTTCAGGCTTTTTCCGTTCCATCTTTATAGTCTGCAATAATAAATCTGAAACCATTAATACAACCCCCATACATGCCCTTCAAAAAGGCCACTGAATAGTACCTTATAGTGTGAAAAAAAATGAAGAAGGAAAAAAGGAAAACATATTCAAAAGGTGTAATAAAATATAGAAATTTGTACAAAAAAGTTTAAGAATTATTGCCTACTTTTAGGTTGTTATAAATGTAAGCTATCTTCTTTTTCAACACTGAGGCACTTAGCCTCAAAGTATACACAAATGATTTTCTTTTTTTTGGCCGAAAGTCAGCTTTTATTACATAAAAGACAATGTGAAAAAAGGGGCCAATAACACTGTGCTACACATTATAGAGCAGCCTCCATCTATTTGTTGGTTGACTTTTGTAACCCAGTGTAATTTATGTCTTATACTGGAAAATGGTTAGTAATTCAACATCAAAAGGGCTCTTAAGGTTTATTGAACTATTGGTAACGCTGAAAGCAATTTTAATAGGGAAATTTATTATTTTGAAGTCAATTTGGCAAATAAAAGATAGCCTCAGCCAAGTGTAAGAGCAGATGCCAGCATTCAAATAAACTTTGATTATTACAATCTTAATTATTTGAAACTGCCATTAGTACGGATTGTAGTAGACTGTTATATACCCTCTGTATTATTATTACAATGGTAAAGAACTCTATGTACGAGGTTTATACCTCTCAAGGCTAGAAAAATCAACCAAAATAATGCAAAGGACTACACGTTCAGCTGTCTGAATTTGCTTTTGGGCTAAACTGCATTGATCCTGCTGTAGATTCTATAATTCTAGGGCTTACCTAGTCGACAGTAGGTTAATCGAAACGACGTACATATACGTCATGATTACATATTGTTTGATTTCTAAATACGGAAAATGCTAAAAGTAGTGCAAAAGTTGTACAAAAGCGTTTGTTTGCAGACTGCTAAAGAGAGAAAGAGAGAGAGAGAGAATATTACAGAGCATGGATGAAAAGGAGGATATGATTACGAATTTGCTTGCTATAGAAAGTGTTTAAGTAAATAATAGCAGACTAGGCAGTTAACAGACGAAAACACAAAATTGAAAGGACTTCTGTAGTTGTACTCTAGGCAAGAAGGGTCTATACTAGAAGGGCCCACTGTAAAATATCCCGGCTTCTCTAGGTATTACGTAGCTTGATTACAGATGCAGATGTACAACAAGAAAAATACTGCTTAAATCAGTTAATTCGATAAAATGGATCTGTGGAAGCGTACCCACATAATGCAACTTCAAACGCTAAGCTAAATACAGCTTCATCATCCCGAAAATTTTCTGGCGTTATGAACTTTATCTAAAGCACTTATGGCTAGAAAACTCGTTTCAATAAATTCTTGGTACCCACAAAATCATACGCCTCAGGTGCCAAAGTGCCTGACTATACCAGCAAACATGACACAAAACTATCCTCTTTTTTCTCGTTAACTCATGCAGGAGTCAAGGCATGGTATTTAAGGCCTTTGAGCATGTAAGTATGCTTAGGGGTTAGTGTACCTTTATAACTTCTATGAGATTTCTTAGGTAAATGTTTCGGAAGTAATCTAAGAATATGATATTTTTAAAGAGTGCTCGTGTGTCAATATTGCCGACATACTTCACAACGTTTAACTTTGCTAACACATTCCGTAGCTGTCTTCAAGTACATAAAAAATTATGGTCACGTATGGAAAGTTGTTGGCCTTAAACTACTTGCTCGTATAACTCAGGTCATTCTTTATCTCTCCCATAAAGACAAATTAAAAAATTGATAGAATATAATAAAAAAACAACAACAAAAAAGAAAGAAAAGGAAGAAAGAAATCCGAAAAAAAGAAAAATATTTCTCAAGCGTATATTTTGCTATTGAACACAATGGCAGAACCTTTAATTTGTAATTTCAGTAGCATGTATTTCCTTGTGCCTGTAATACCTTGACCCCCTTGATTTCTTACACCCTCCCCCCTATTAGCAAATATTTTTTTTTCTTCACTAAAATGTTGCTGCTTTTGGGCTACAAGTGAACCGACCCCATACAACCATCACATTCAATTTGATGCTCATATTTTGAGTGTGTGTTATTTTACAGTTTGTAGTTCCATTTTCAATTCTATTGTATTTTTGGGGGGGGGGGAGCAGCCTACTTATTTGTTTGTTGTTGTTGCTTTATTTTTGACACTATTTTGGCCTTATGCCAGTAGGTGTTGACATAATGTTTTATGTTTGCGTATGCATGTGTGTTCGTATTGAAATGTTCAAATTGAATACACAGATAGAGAGAGAGAGAGAGAGGGAGGGAGAGAGAGAGAGATAGAGAACAAAAGAATCGCAAAAAAAAACAAGCAAGAAGAAATTGAGTCCAGGCATTGCCTATAAAATTATTTCACATTTTCTTTGCAAGTTTTCATGTGAAATGAATAAAAATTCAGGTTGCTATTGTTGTTGTTGTTGCTACTGTTGTCATAGCTTTGGGTATTTTTAATGTTAAACACAACATCATTACCAGTCTGGCAATAAAAACAAGACCAAAAAAATTGTGTAAAACATAAAGGAAAGAAGGAAAATTTAAAAATTGTTTCGACGACCACAGAATCTCATTGCAAAAGCTATTAACTGAAGGGGAAGGACAGCGAATGTTGTAAGAAGAGTCGAATATTTAACGTAGTTGGTCAAGATGATCGAAGAACTACGTGATGCGCATTAGTACCTTATGGAATACAAGTTACTTTATGGAATTGTTTAAACTTCAAAATGGCTAGAGCAGGATTAAGGTGGTTTGGTTCTCGACTTCTTTTAACAGCAAGCTGTTTGAGCTTGATGCCTGGCATACGACTTTTTGTCTTTACGCCAATAAAGCCAGAATTAAGAAAAAGGTCAGAATAAATTAGGAAAGAGTGGTAGTTTTATTGAAATCAGACCTCATTTAAGCGCTCACTGTTGATATCATATGAGATTATGCCTAATGGCTAACTGGCAGGCTAGTAAGCTATTATTTACCAAAAAAAAAAAAATAAAAAAAATATGCTCAGAATATGCGTTAACACAACTGTACCAGTCTTATAGTTTACATCATGTCCTTCCCGCCTATCATAATTTTGGATTCATACAGACCGCTTTGTTTGACAGAAACTTCAGTTAAAAACATGTTTTCAGCAAATGGCTTGATTGCCATTCTTTTAGTGTGAAAACCATGTACATCCATACATACATACATAATTGGTTATTACAACCCTTCAGTCAGGACTACGACCTAGCTATTCATACATGAATGGCGGGGCGTACAGTTTAAAGTCGATTTCGAACTACAGATTTTTGAGAAACTTTTCTGGGCATTTAAATCTACCCTCAGAGATTTTGCTAGAAGTCTGCTGAAAGGACGTGGTCAAAGTAATATTTTTTTTATTTTTCGTTTTGTTGGCGATGTCTGAGCTGAGGTTTGAACCATGGACTAACATCTAATAAGACAACCTGCTACCTACTACAGTACGGAGACTACCCATACACCGTTTGTAACATGGACATGGATATGATAGCTAACGATGAATAACGAAGATAGCGTGTCATAAAACTGCTCGAATACTAACCCAAGCAAATAATATTCACAACCAGGATTGTAATTTTCAATTAAAAAAAAATAGTACACAAGAGGCTTCAATCTCCCTGATATTTGTTCAATAGAACATCGAACAACGAACAGGATTCGTTTGGCAAAACGGACCTCGTCACTAAATCCAAAACATGTTCACAGAGGGTGTTGTTTCTAGGCAACGACAGATAGCAGACCTATCAGATTAATCTCCTGCTTAGTTGCAGAGAATTTTTAATGAAACTGAAACAAAATGAAGTAAAGTAGTTACAAAGAAGATGGGTAGACATTTTGAGAGAGTATTTTCTGTAGTTCCTTTAGGAAACGGCTGAAATATTAGTTTCTGGTGTTGCATACAAGGCAGAGAAATGAATGTAATGATAAGCCTTAAGCTTAAGGATTGTTGAAAGTACCCTTCAGACTGAACTATCTGCAACTTGTTGGCAAATACTTTGAACAATTTGTTGCACTAATAAACCTCTCTTTTATTCATTCATACATCAAATATCACCAATGGCACTTAAATGAAATGTAAAAACATTCCATATTCCATATCCATATTATATTTTGATTAGAACGCATGTCAAGCCACCAATAAATAAATTTAAAAAAAAATCTGATACCCTTTCGTAATTTCCTTGTCAACAGCTGACCAGAGATTTAGAAAATTTAAATTTCAATATGTCGTATAGAGATGGTAGGTAACATCCCACAGATGAGTTGTGACATTTCAATTTATTCATGTACATGAATATCTCTTTTCTCTCTCTATTTTCTGTGTGAATGTCTCTGAGTGTGACTATTTGTAAATCTACTTTACATGTGTATGTATGGGTAAATTGCAGGATAATCATTAAAATGATATACGATTGGACAAATGAATAAAATAACGCACATACACATATAAAAGTGTGTTATTTTTGCTTTATGCACACACAATGCTTATAAACGTACAGGAAAAAAATCATGTAAACTGTATGATGCATCATACATACGAGTACATACATAATAATAATACAACGATGTAGTTTAATGATTAACTACAACAATAACACACAAAACAGGGACAGTAAATATGGACAAGGCTGCTTTCAACAGCCTGTCTCTCTATTACTCTATATGACCGTGTGTATATGCATGTATGTCATGGTATGCAGGATTTAAAATTTTAAAAAATAATTAAAAAAATTTCTCAATTTTTTTTTTGTTTTTTTGTTATTGGTTAACATGCACGCGGCTATATTTTTCTGGTATGTATGTATGTGTCCGTGATGTGTGAAAGTATGCTATTATTTATTCATATTTATTGTAATTGATTTGTAATTTATCACTGTGGTAAAATTATTAATATTTTATTGCACTTTATTTATTCGAGTCATACTCTCTCTCTCTCTCTCTCTGTCTCTTAATTTTTCTACCTCTTTCTGTATTTCTTTTATATTTATTTATTGCCATAGTATTGGGCCTATTGTTGCATGCCAATGTAAATGTAAATTTAAACAATAAATATCTTATTACAAAAAAAAATTCATTACACCTTTGCTATCATTGGCTTTTGGGTTAAAGGCAGCATAAAAATCTTTGGAATCAATTTCGCAATTTAAACAAAAGAATTGAAACTGAAAATCAGAGCACAGGAAATGTGTTTGCTTCGAACATAAATACCTTACTACAACAGCATACCAAGTTTGTTTTTTACAGTCATAAAGCCTACAACTGTCATGATTTTTTAAATTTAAGGTCTTCAATTTTTTTTTTAAATAATAGGTCCTTAGGTTCAAAAACTAAGGAAAGTTTCGAGTAAAAAAAAATGTTTTTGAAACACAAAAAATTTTGGAAGTTCTTCAAATGCCAAAAAAAAGTAATCATGACGGACGGACCCGGATACAACAAGTTTAAAAGAAAATGAAGTAAAATGCCGAGAAAAGTTTTTAAAATCTACTAAGTAGAAGATCATTTCGTTTAACCTTAAGACAAAATTTCAACAAAGTTTTTTATGAGACTGAATTGATTTCCGGAGACATTCTTGAAGTATTCTTACCGAGTGACAAATCATATACAATTCATACACAATTTAATGCAAAGAGCTCAAGACCAATATCGTATATTGGTTCACTGTCTTTTGTGTTAATTACCATTGCCTAGTACATCAGGAGATTGCTTTATCAATTAGAAAACTAACGAATTCTAAGACGGATCAGTAATGAACGCAAGGCCTGGTAAATACATTTTTCAATTTCCATTTCCTTAAAAAAACCAAAATTGCTTATTTCAACAAACATTTGATAGGTGACTCATGTTTAAATTTCAATAACCTTGTCGAGGCTTTTGTTAGTGATTGACGATTACATACATACATACATTATTAGTCATTACAACTCTCCAGTCAGGATTACAACCTAGCTCCTCACACCACTTATGTTGTGGGCGTTAATTTTATTCATGAATGATTGGACCAACAGTTGAAAGTCGATTCGTAAGAACAAATTTTCTTTTCATGGCAATTTTATTTACCCTCAAGGCTTATGTCTAAAATCAATTGGAGATGTCTGAACTAGAGTTTGAAGCGTGGCCACACGTCCAATAAGACAAAATACTGCCTACTAGCCTACGGCGACTTTCTGTATTTATGTAGCATAATTTTTTTGCGCATCGAATTTTTATGCAAATCAAGTTTAAGCATAATAAATACAAAGGGAACTTTACGTCTTCATTTTCAATGGCAAAAATATTGCTGAGGCCATAGGCATCATACATGGCTGAGTGGTTATTTTGGTATGATAAAGCTTATCGCAGTATGGGTGAGCGAACTTACTCATTATTTCAATTGGAACGGGATGAAAATTTCGCAGAATGTTTTGACGTCGTTCAAACACTAAATGAAAGAGTTTGTGGTGCTATGCCTCCTCCTCCACTCCAAAATTCAGCATAGATCAAATAGCAATTAAAATAATGATCTTCTCGAGCCATAGGCAAGTCATAGCGCTCGACATGCCTATGCCTCGAGTTGAGTTGATTTGGTACACCCGTTGAACGTTTGTTCGGGCTATCAATTGTTTATCATCCCAATTTACTTACTTAATATTACAATACTTAGCTTTTACCATTAAGGAATCCTAATGGAATTCAAAATGGCATTATTAATTGGCATAATGTGCACAATAAAAGCTTAAGTTTATGCATGGAGAAATCTATAAAAAAATTTTAAAGCCAACATAAACATATGCCAGCATTCACTTCAAATGCATAAAGAAAAATCATAAATTCAAGGCATGGCGTAGCAATAGTAAAAGTTAACAATAAAAAATAAAAAAAAAATTCTTAATTTTATTAACTTAATTGCGACTTTAATTTTTATAAAATCATAAGCTTTTTATGGTTTCTGGTGTTGAATTTTTAAACTTTAACCTTCATCAGGGGATTTTAATTTATTAATTCCTTTCTTTTTTATAAAACAGAAAAAACTTTTTGTTGTTGGTGTTGTTTATACAACAAAAAACAATTTAATACAGTAGTCTTGTAAGAAGGCATGCTATTGGATTTATTTAATAAGAACTAAAGGATAAGCAAGCAATTTTTTAAGCAGCTCTAGAAATCGTTGTGTCTGACTGTTTGGTAGTGTGTTGGCTTACTAGAGACTAGGATGCGGTTCAAACCCTAGCCCAGTTATTTCTAATAAAACGAAATATAAAGGAAATATTTCTTCTGAGACTTCCTATTAGCAGTCTTCCACTCAGAAACTCTGAGAGTAAATAAAAATTGCCATGAAAAGTTTCTCAAAAAATATGTCCTTTGGATTCATAAATAAAATGAACATGCACAGCATATATGGTGTGAGATGCCAGGTCGTAATTCTAGCCAAAGGTTTGCAATGACCAATTATTTATGTATAAACGTCTTTTGATGTGAATTTATTTTTTTTTTAAATCATGAACTTGTAATTTTCCTCCTATTTTTTTTTTATTTTTTTTCCTCCTATTTTTTGTTCATTAATGAACAAGACGTATGAGTAATATTTGTTTAATAAAATTTAATATCATTCATACGTCTAGTATGCATAAATTTATGCTGGTATAAACCAGAGATCAGCAATGAATTTTTATTTGTTGCTCATAAGCAACATATCGAAGGCAGCTTTCGATAGCCCCATAAGGGATCATACTTTTGAGAAATTTCGACAGCTCCGTCAAAGTAGGAATGGACCTCTCCGAACCTTCTGATACCGTGCGAGGTTTCGGACAAGGCGATCCCTTATCATGCAACCTCTTCAACTTCGTCATGGAGAGTGTTTTGTGAAAGGCAGGAGGGCATCGCAATGGCACTATTTTTTATAAAAGTGTCCAGTTGCTTGTGTACGCTGACGATATTGACATCTTAGGGCGTACCAAAGGAGATGTTACTGCTGCCTTTAGTGCTATTGAAAGGGAGTCTACTAAGATGGGTCTGGCAGTAAATGAGAGCAAAACAAAGTATATGTTATCGACAAGTAGAGAAGTGTGGCGTACTGATTCTCAGATTACGGTCGATAACATTACTTTTGATGTAGTCAAGGAATTTATCTATCTTGGCTCTGCCGTTACAATCAAAAAAGATGTCAGTCTCGAGATCAAGCGCAGGATCACTCTTGCCAACAGGTGCTACTATGTCAATAGGCTATTGAGTAACAGAGACCTCTCTCGTGCGACGAAACTAATACTCTACAAGGCGCTCATCCTACCAATGCTTCTTTAAGGCGGAGAGGTATGGACTTTATTAAGCACTGATGCAGCAGCCTAGAGAGTATTCGAGAGAAAAGTCCTACGTAAGATCTTCGGTCCAGTGTGAGTTGGCGAAGATGTCCACATTCGATACAACAGTGAGCTGTATGAGCTCCTTAACGACATGGGCGTTGTGCAGCGTATTAATATCCAGCGGCTGCGCTGGCTCGGCCATGTCGTTCGAGGAGGAGGATACTGCAGCGAGACGGGAATTTGATACGGGGATCTGCGGAAGTCGGCGAAGGGAACGACTATGTATACATTAGGAGGACCAAATCGATTGTTGTGACCAACTGTCGTTGGTGCGCAAGAAGCAGAGGCGCCTGAAAGGATGTGTTGCGGCAGACCGAAATACGTTAATCGGGTTGTTATAGCCAATTAAGTAAGTAAGTAAGCACTCATGAAATTTTGATTATAAGTGAGTCAACTACTCTAATTCATTTACACTCACTACAAAGTTGATTTATAAGTACAGGTTGCAATGAGTATGAGTACAACGTTGACATCAAACTCATAACATTCCAAATATGTTAGATTCATAAGTTTTAGAAAAATACTTATAAATGATTCGAGTGACTCGAATCATTAATTAAAATTTATAGTCTTAGTTATTGTTGCATTAACAACAAAAGAAGAAAGACACATAAGCAATAGAGGCATAGGGACAGAGCAGCAAGCAGAGCAAACATCTAACCTTCTAGTAAGTATTTTAGTGTTTGTACGCGACTCATACTTGTCTTTTGATTTGTGTATATGTTGAGTTATGGAGAATCGGAATCAACAACATCATACGTATTGTTAAGTATGAAAATGATGGAACTTTGAATATGAGCAGAGGTTCCATGTTAAGTACATATTAAAATAAGCATGAATGCGTATGAGTATTAGAAATTATGATTATGATTCGATTCTACTTATATTTTTGAATACTAATTGCTGATGTCAGTGTAAAAAGACGTATGAGTAATATTTGCTTGATAAAAAATTAATGTTGCTCATACGTCTAGTATTCAAAATAAATTCCATAGGATTCTCTTGTTCTATTCTGACAGTTGATTTAGTTTTAAAATATTTTCGAATATATTTTTACCAAAAAGTTTAATAAAATTTGTTCGATAAATGTCCAAAAAAAAAAAAAAAAGTTGGAAATGAAATTAAAAGCCACAAATCATAAATGTTGACCGTGTACAACAGAACAACGAACAATAAAATTAAAAAAGCAAAAAACAAAAAATTTGTTTTAAAACAAATTAAACAGACCTCATTCTATTGCTTTCTGTTGTTGTTGCTGTTGCTGTTGTTATCTTGCATTTGGTCACAATTTGCCAACTACAGCGAAATACGTTTATAAAAAAAAAAAAAAAA
>QOCX01000127.1:236044-273261 GCA_005959815.1 Sarcophaga bullata | reverse complement strand
AAAATTTATTATACAATTTACGTGGCTTTTGTGACCAAAAGAGAAAAAATATATAAAAATTATACAATAGAACCACCAAAGATTTAAAGCAGAATTGTAAACATGTTTTGGGGGGTAAGATTGGGTTGTCGTTGTCGTGTTATTGCAAGGGTATTAAAATAATGATTTGTAAATATGTGTATAAGAATCTATTATCCTTGTGTTTGTTTTTAATTAAACTTAAGCTAATTATTGATTATTTTTGGTCAAACAAGTTTTAAAGCTTTATTTGGAAGAATTAGGACACTGAATGGATTTCATTGCATTTTACCGATGCTATGTTTATAGGTAATTATCCGTATTTTATTATTTTCCGTACTATAAAACACATGCATTAAATAGTTCAGAACCGAATTATAGTTAAACTGCGGCCTTTTCATGTTTTGGTTTCATTCCCTATTATGATTTCATTCCTTTCAAGCTCTGTTTTAAATCAAACCCTTGCACTACCCTTGATTTTCTTCCTGCATTTTTTTTCTTTTTTTTTTTTTTTTGTTTCTTTTAGTGTTGAAAAGAAAACGTGCACAATCGAACAATAGAATTGGAAGAAAATAAACCTCAATTGTTGTAAAAAGAAAAATAAAAAGAAAATGAAAATAAAATCAACAACAAAAAATACCATGGAAAATATACAATAAAAGGACATCTAAAAGAAGTATTTTGCATAATAAAATAAAAAAGGAAACATATTTCTTATTACGAACTTAACCAGAAAAAAAAGAGAAAAAAAGAGAAAAGAAAATGAAATGAAAAAAATTTCTCTCTTTTAAATTTTGACTTTTCGTATGCGA
This sequence comes from Sarcophaga bullata, assembly GCA_005959815.1. Taxonomy (NCBI): domain Eukaryota; kingdom Metazoa; phylum Arthropoda; class Insecta; order Diptera; family Sarcophagidae; genus Sarcophaga; species Sarcophaga bullata. The sequence goes on along the minus strand of QOCX01000127.1, from coordinate 272,431 downwards.
AATATTGTATTGCAATTCGATTCAGAACTGAGAGAAAACTATGAAATTGACAAGAGAGACATTTGGCAATATTCTTCGATATTTCTTTTCTATTGCTTGCAATGACATGTGAAGCAAATGATTGGTTTTATTTTGCAATTCAAGTTTAAAAAATTTCTTAATGTATGACACATTCTCATCCTACCCCCCCCATCCCCCATCCCCCTTTAATAACGTAAACAATTGTTTGGTCAAAAAATTTGTGTTGAAACTTTGAAAATTTGTGTTGTTTGCTTGCTTACCTGACCATCATTGTCCTTGTCAGCTTTTGAACGTAAACCTTCCCAAATTTCCAACATGACAGCATGGGTTTCCTTATTCTTTGGTGTGTCCTTAGCCCAGCCACGTAATGTACACACGCGCTATGAGGGTTAGACAAAATAATCGAGAGGAAAAAAAAACAAAAACAACATGAAAAAGATTTTTTGAAAATGAAATTTATTATTGAAAAAGACAAAAAAGAAACAACAAAAAAGTTATGGAAGGTAACGAAAAAAAAAGCATAAATCTCTTATAGTACAGTAGCTGCAGTAAAAGGGAAGTACTTGAAAAGTAATAAATTTTTACAATAAAAGTGACAAATAAATTCACTACGCAGCCCGACAGAAATACAATCGAATTTCTAAAATTTCTTTAACAAAAATTCTTAAAATTTTCATCAAAAGCTGTTTACATTTGGAAACATAATAATGCTCAATGTTATCTGAATATGGTTTTATTTTAATCTACACATACCAGAGGGCATATAGATCACAACATATTTTTTTATTTCTCACACCACTTATGTTGTGTGTATTAATTTTATACATGACTGGCAGTAGCTAAATATCGTTGCTACTCATGTATAAAATCGGGCTCTCAACGACTGATTTTTTAAAAACTTTTCAAAGTAATTTTATTTTCTCTCATAGTTTTTGCCGGAAATATGCTGAGAGGCAGTGGCTAAAGAAATATTTTTCCATTTTTCGTTTTGGGTTTGAACTGTGGCCTCATACTAGACCACGGCGAACGGATAATTTAATATGAAACTCTTCGTTTGGGATTGAATTACGATTTTCGGATGAATATAAATACGGTGTAGATTGAAGGAATGGATAAGAGAATATGATTCCAAACATGAGAACTTAGTGAGAGTTCATATGTGTATGAAGGCAACATGCTTGGCTTAAACAGCCAAGAAATTCTCTAGTAAATCTTGCCTGGATAACATGTTTGAAGTGGAGGTGGAACAAGTACTTAAAGTTCTATTGGATTTTTTTTTTGCGAAACTATGACTGAATCTGTTACAGTGTTTCGTTGCACTGCAGTCTATTCCGTCTTATCAGGTTATCGGTATAAAGGCTAAGCTGACTACAACATCAGTTAGTAAAACTTTTGTTATTTGGTCTCATGCAGATTTATATTGCAACCAAATAGAGTAAGCAATACATCAAGCTTGGCTGTCCTAAATGTCAGCTTGATAACATTAGACTTATAGCAGATAGGTAAGTCGATCTATGTTAGCTTCTATTTTTTTTACAAAATTTTTTTATTTTTCTCTACAACATTCCTAACCTTTAAACAGAAAATTTCTTAAAATTCGGTTGTCCTTTCATTTAATCGGTTGTCTTTTGTACTTAATAAACAACGTTATTTTATTATGAATAAAAAAAAAGAAAAAAAAGAAAATTTTTCATACAAATTTACTGGGTTGTAAACGAACTTACCTCGATGGCCAATTCGAAATCCTTAACGTCAATTTCACCACTTTGGTTCACATCTGTTTTTTGCAATGTTTTAGCATAGAAAATAAATTAAAATAAACACACACACACACATACAGAAACACATATGCGCACACACACACACACACATATATCAATTAACCGTACAAAACAATAAACAAACAAAACAAAATATGCACAAATAAATATTTGTAAACGATATTTTTGTTTTTCGTTTCATTTTTGTTTCGTTTCGTTTCGTTTTATTTTTTTTTCACATACACAACCGTATACATATACACACATACGAGTGTATATATGTTGACATTCGAATTCATGTGGACACAGTAAATGTTACACATTCAATGCCACGTATATTAACAATTGCCAGCAATAGCAGTATAACAGTAAGTGAGTGAGTGAGTGAGTGAGTTTATAAGTGTAGCAGCATTCCATTGTTAAGTATAAACCAACAGCAGCAACAATAACCCAACAGCAGCAGGATTGTCAATAACATCAGCAGCAGAAGCAAATTTATGGTGTCGAACATAAAATTGTTGCCAGAAAATATAAACAAGCAAACCCAACATGAAACAACCGTTATGGAGTGCATAGTATTTACGTACGCACACACACACACCAATACAAACATAAATACACAGTTTTGTATTTTAAATCATCCGGGAGAAAGAGCGTTAAAGTATGTGTTGAAATCATCAAGTCATAACCACGTTGAGAATTCAGCGGGAGAGCATCCGAAAATGTAAATGCCAGAGACGAGAAGAGTAGAGCATAAAAATGAAAAATAAACAAACATTTTTAAATCACTATAAAGGAAAATTCTTGATACTAAATAAATTTACAAACACAATGACACACAGATACTCACACTAATGCACTAATGCATAAGCATTGCTTTATAGGAGAGTAAAAGTGTGTGTTTGTGTTTGTGTATGTTTTTGTATTTTTATGAAAGTGTTTTCTGAATGTATGCATATGCCACTGTATGGGTGAATGCCAGTATAAATGAAAACTGTTTAAATGTGTATGTTTGTTTGTGTTGTATTAAATATTTTGAACATCGGTGAGTTTTGAATTTCAGTGCGTTTATTTGCTGAACAATATACATACATACGTATGAAATACAGTGCAAGGCCAAATAATTATGAACAGATTTTGAAAACTTCTTTTCAATTTAAATTTTACATGACAAAAGGCATTTACATATGCTGTGTCCCTTTTATGTTGGCCACACCCTTTTCATTGCATCTATAAATGGCTTATTTATTTAGCGTACAAATATAATTTGTTTCTCGATTTCTATTTTTTTTTTTTTTTGCAAGTGTTTGCTTGTACGTTTGACTACAGCTGTCGTAGCGTATCCGTTACGCTTTTTCCAAAAACAAACGGAAGTGACTTGTTTTAAGTGTCAGTTTGTTTATGTCATGAAAGTTTTAAAAATTGTTTTTTTTTTTTCTTCTCAAACAACTCTCACACAGTGAAGCATTTATTTAAAATGCAAAATAACACTTCTGCAGTTTTATGGGAGAGAAGAAAAAAACAAAAACAACAACAAAAACGAATGAAATTTATTTTAGAAAATTAAGTTTCAATTTTCATATGTTTTTTATTTTTTTTTTTATTTAAATAAACATATTCAGTTTATAAGCGTACACAGACGATAAACAAAATGTTCAAGGTTGTAATTAAATTGTCATCAAATTTAAAGTACATGTTGCAACTTTAAATAGAAAATAAATACGCATTGAAATTGAAATTGCATGGTATACGGTGGCAAACAGTAACAGCATAAAAAATATTTGAAATTTAATTGAAAATCAATTTGTTGTTGTTGCCTTAAAAGAAAACAATTACGAAAAATGTATTTGATAAGCTTCACGAAAAGCATCTTTTATAGATTTTGGTAACCTTAGCACCTAACTCAAGCACTGTGTTAAATAAAATTATCAGCAGAGTGTTGTCAGTAGGTGACCCGTTTCACGTCATTCTTAGATCACACATAAACATTATATTACAACCATGCGGTCAGAATTACGGATTGACTTCTTAGACCACCCTTAATAATGTGTAAGGGACCGGACGTAAAATTTTATGTCGAAACTGAAGAAAAGCTTTTTCACGGCAATGAATTTATTTTCGGAACATTTCTCAAACGTTTGCTGGGAGGCAACTGAGAGAAAATTTTTCGTTCTCTTTTTTTTGCTTGAAAATATCACAAGTCTTGTAAGCCAACACCATTTCAATAGATTTCCTCTAATGGTTTTAGATTTTTGGAGAGTAATCAGACTGAAATCAAGAAAATTATATTTTAATACATAAGAACACTTGAACACCAAGTTACAGCACAAGGTAAAGCTCAAGTGGATAAGACTAGTTTCATTTACTGATGAGAGATTAGATGGCTAACACGATCAACACAACTTGAATTAAACTTGGATGAAGGTTTATAGCTCCCGTAGAATAGTAGGTAGTGTTTTGGCTTATTAGACGCATGATCACGGTTCAAACCATAGGTCAGACATCTCCAACCAAACGAAATATGAAAAAAAATATTTCTTCGGTGACTTCCTCTCAGCAGATTTCTGGCTAAAACTCTGAGTGTAAAAATAAAATTACAATGAAAAGTTTCTCAAAAATCTATCGTTCGGAGACGACTTTAAATTGTAGGCCACCGTCACTCATGTATAAAACTAACACACACAACATAATTGATGTGAGAAGCTAGTTCGCAATTCTGATTGACGTATTCTAATGGCCAATTATGTATGTTTGTATGTATGAATGTATCTTAGGATGATGGAGGAATCTAAACATCACAGGAACTGTGGTCTGAAGGCTTTGCAATGGCTTATCAGGCTTTGACGAATAGCAGGAAGACTTAGGCTCTAATACGATATAAAAAATATGACAAGGTATCATTGCCTAGGATTACAGGATGTTATCCTGCGTCGTTGAAGTTGAAGACTTGCTCAATTAAAGGTTTCTATTCGAGCTGGAGTTGCTATTATAGGATATTATCCTGCGTTGCTGTAGTGACTGGATAGAAGACTTCCTCAATTAACGATTTATGATCGAGCTGGACGAACAAAGAACATTTTAAAGCATATTTTATGTGAGAGACCGACTTTAAAAGGCCACAAAATAAAGCAAAAAAAAAATTCCTCAGGAAGCTGTGGATATTGAAGCAGAATTGGCTATGATTGACTACCAAACCTTTCAAACAGAAGCATCTGAAATAGCGGTTAAATTAAATTAAACCTTTGAGCACCTGAATAGGATTTAGCTTCTGCCATTTTTTATGTCTAAACTACATTCAGTTGACTCAGTGTCTCACGAATAACATGCAAAATGACTTAATAGCGTCCATATATGAGCATAAATAATGCGGAATTTTCTTTTTGTATCATATGTGGCCCATATTTCTGTTCTGTATTCGCTTGGCGTATATTTCGCATGTAAATTTTTAAGCATTCAATATCACTCATACGTCCAGGGTAATAAATGCAAATATAAGTGAGCAGGTGCTGATAAGAAATGGTGATGAATGAAAATGATAATGATAATGATAATGATAATGATAATGATAATGATAATGATAATGATAATGATAATGATGTTTTGAGTTGAGTTTTAATGGCGAAAAGTTTGTTTTTTATGTATGAATCAATATGTTTTCATTGATTTGAAATGCAAAAGATAAAGAAGAAGAAAAGAAGAATTTTTTTTTTGTGTTTACTCACCAAAGAAAACATTGAACAAGAACAACAACTTCTTTTTGCGGAAATCAGAGATAGACATGTTGGTGTTTTGGTTTTGGTATTGGTTTTGTGACTCTTAATTGAATTTCAATAAAGGAAATGAAATAAGGAAAACTGTAAATAGAAAAGAGAATAAAAAAAACGTATAAAATAAGATAAATTGTATTTAAGAAATGACATTAAAATTATTATTTAAATATTTAAATAACTCTTAAAAAAATATTTCATGATTGTAATCAGAAATATTTACTTTTCATCATGATCATCATATATATTCTAAGGAATATTTGATTTTTCATTTTCGTTTTCAGTTTCTGCTTCTTTGCTATACCAAGAACAGTATGCTTTTAAATAATACAATTTATTTCAATTTAATTTCTAAGTTTCCTTTCCAATTTTCGTATTATTTTTTCAACATTTTTTTTTTCTTTTCTTTCTTTTTGTTTGTTCTGCCAAAAGCAAAATCACAAAATCCAAAATCGAATGAAAACAGTTGCAAAAGAGAATATGAAATGGCACCATAAATATTGTTAAAGCATGTGAAAGTTAATAAATTTTAAAAATAATAGAGAGAGAGAGCACAGTTCTTTCTTTCTGGACATTTTGGCTTAAGAAGTGGGGATTTTCTTTTATTCTTGTACTCTCGTCGAGTATTTTGCAATGCAATTTATGGTCACTTTATTAAGAAACGCAAAAGTTATTTATGGACAATACAATACAAATTTTATTGTAGGATTTTGTAACACAAAAGCATATTCGTTTTGAAAGGGGACCTTTTCAGAAAACAATATTTTTCAGAGCAATTGTTAATACAAGTGAAAGTATATCAAATGTATTAAAAAAAATTTAATTTCTTCTTATTAGCCTTTAATTTGCGGCACTACAGATGTATTCAATGTCTTACATTTTGTTTTTTAGCAAGATGTTTCAAATATTTGAAGTGATGACCGTGGTGTACAATACTTTGTAGCTAAAAATGCCAAGAAGATGTCCAATGGGCTTCGATTTTCACTCTAGTATGACGACAACACCAAAAAACTTTTAAAAAATGACGATCATCGTGCAGAATAGTTTCGAATGTTTTTGGGATTGAGAAGCCAATCAATCCTAACATCGTTTAGGAGCATTTGAACAACAGTTTTGGAGAGGATGGCCAACCATTAAAAATTTTTCAATACATATATCGGGTGTCCCATCGGTTATTTCGATTCTGACAATGCTTATGTCATTCGATTCTATGACAAAATTCAGTATATTATCTCCACCGAACATAATGAACCGATTTACATTTACTTTTCGCTTTCTGCCCTAAGTAGAAAGCCACGATGATGACGATTTTGCCACAAAAAAAATCATCTTTTCGGATGAAACTCATTTTCATCGTGAATAAGCAAAGACAATGCCATATTTGAGGCTCAGAAAACCCACTCGTGGTCATTAAGAAGCCAATGCGCCCTCCCATTATGTGGGACTGTCTGGTGCGGCTTGTGGAGCGGAGGCATCATTGGCCCATGACCATTATGGTCAATGGAGACACCTATTGCATCATGATAGCCGATTTTTTTGTACCCGCTCTTCATGTTATTGATGTCAACGCTATTTGCTTTCAACAAGATGTTGCAACTAATCACACGTTTCATGTCACAATTGATTTGCTGCGTTAAACGTTTGATGGCTGTTTAATTCGCTGAAGCCCAAGAACCCGCTATTTGGACTACTTTCTGTGGGCTGCCGTTAAAAAAGGGGTAATGCCGAGAAACCAGAGACAATTGAGCATTTAAAGGCTAACATTCGTCATACCATTACAGACATACGACCCCCCACACATTCGAAAAATTGCACAAAAATTAATTCGATCGAATGAGGTACTGTGAGATCAGCCGCGGCAGCCATATGAATGAATCGTTTTTGTTTTATTGCATTTTGAAATGTAAACTTTCCCACGCTATAGAATTATTGCGTTATTTTCAAACAGCTTACATTGAAAGTTGATTAAACAATTAATCAAGCCAGTAAAAAGTAACGCCCGATACTCTTAGCTTACAGTGTAACACGTTCAGCGATAGAAATTAATCATGAGATGGTAACGTATCATAAAAAACCAGTTGATGACCTTGTAACATTGAATTTCTCTGAATTTCTAAAACGATCTGAAAGATTTCCATCTAATCAGTATCGTTTAAACTAAGAGAATATGGTCAGCCACGATTGTTTTTTTAAACGACATACTCTAATAACTGACGGTTGTCGTAAAACCATCAACAAAAATCAAGGCAGTCGTTTGTATGTCTCTCTGTTAAATTTATTTAAACAATTACGTTAATGGCTACATTCTAAAAAAGCTTTGCAGCATACAAAGAAACAATTTTTATATGCAACTGAATGCCAAAGACAAAATCCATGTGCATTAAGACACAGGCCGGCCACATCAATTCACCATAATCAAGCCAGACACAATAGTTCATTAGGAACAAAACTCAAGAAATTATTTACAAAGGCAAACAATCATCATTTAAAATTAAGAAAAACACGGTATTTTCTTAAATGAAAATCCATTCCATTTTCTTAATTTTAAATGGAAATGAAATTTTCTTTTCATTTTGATTTCGTTGCTGCTAATGCATCATGATCTAGAAGAAAGTGAAGTTGAATGCTGGAAGGCAATACAATAAAAAAAATTGTTTTTGGATTGCAACTTGAAATTCATATTTCAAAAAAAGAAATTATTCTAACCATTGTATCTGATTTAATTCGTTTGTATATATTACGGGGAGAGGAAAGGAAGAGAATGAGAAAGCATTTCATCTTGTACTTTTGAAAGCGAAGAGAAAATAGCATTATTTCAAGACATTAAATGTTATAATGGAACGCTCATATGTGATGTGCAACAACTATAATACGACTTTGATACGTTTACTCTCCCTCTTTCTCTCTCTCTCTCTCTCTCTCTCTCTCTTTTTTATTATTTTTACTTTTCATCAAAATTTTCTGTGTGTAAAATTTTTGTACAATTTTTGGTTAAAAATTTATGTTTAAGCCATAACAGTTAGAATCGAAATAATAGCAGCAATATTTTTTAATGTAAGAAATTTTTTGAAATGAAATCGAATGAAACTTCAATGTGATATACGATACTTGATCATGGATGTTAGAAAATTAGTTCCTTGTGTTGGCATTTTTAAGACACAATGTAGGCTTAATGGACGTAATTTGTTGTCCTAAATGTTCAAACATTATAGCCCTTATGCGAACACGTTGACTTGGGAGTAAATATTGTAATACCCACAGTAATATCCACAATCTGAACAACGTTACTGTCTGAAACTTTGGGTATCATAGGATTAGTAAGCAAATCTCCATACCCTTTGTCGTCGGCAGGAGTCTTTGTATCACCATCATGATTCAGCCAGGATTTAAGGCACTATTGGTTGCCTTATAACTTTTCGATGGAATACAAATTGCATTTTTTCCTCAAGTAAAGGATTTTAAAAGAGATACTCAGCTCACTCACTAAATTCGTCATTACAACCCTTTAGTCAGGCTTACAACCTAGCATTGTACAGCACTTATGTTGTGTGTGTTAATGTTAACAATGAGCTCTGGGTCCCACTGTTTAAATCCGAATTCGAACGACAGATGTGAAAAACTTTCTCATGGCAATTTTATTTATTCCCAGAGTTTTTGTCAGATATCTGCCGAGATGAAGTCACCGAAGAAAGATTTGTTAGCTCGGTTTCAAACCACAGGTTCTCATCTACTAAGCCAACACACTACCTACAAGTCTATAAAGACTACAAGCTTTCTCCATTTAAAAAATATCCCTTAAAAGTCATTAATCCTAAGCTAAATTTCCGTTTTTATTATTCCTTCACTTTAAAAAGGTTTTTAACCTGGATTTAGCTGCTTAAGTTTTATTGACATAGACTTCTTAGAAGGCTTTTACTTTTAATTTGTTCTTCACTGTCTTACACAAGTAGTAACAGACAGACTTACTGTCTTACACAATGATGAACGCATGACAGTGTGTGATGATACCAATGCTACTACTACTGATGATGACGATGTTGATGATGATGATGATTTTTGTTCCAAAAAATATTGTTGAATGTTGTGCTTCTTCTTTAGTTATGTTGCATGATGATGGTGATGTTTTTTTTATTTTCACTCTCCTTGCCATTCACTCAAAAATCCTTTTTATTTCTCTGTTTCTGTTTCCTTTCTTTTAGTCTTCAACTGTTTGCATGAGCACTGTAACAGTGTTTGTATAGCTTTTCATTATGAATAACATGTTACACTGTATGTTGTTGTTGTTGTTGTTGTTGTTCTTTTTTTTCTGTTGCCATTGTTGTAATATGTCTGTAAGCGTTTTGTAAGTGTACATGTAAGTGTACATTACACATATTGCTTATGCTCATGTGAACATTAGCATTGCTTTGTTGAATGTTCATGCCTTGCTCCACAGCCATATTAAGCTAAGGAAACTAAAGGCTTGGCAAGCAACAGTACAGAGTAGGGTAGAGGGGAAGGATAAATAGTAGATTTTTTCTTACTAAACATTACGTACATACATCATGAAATATTCTTTATCATTATCCTTTTCAAATATAATTTTCTTCTTCTTGTTGTTGTTTTTTTTTTTCTTTTCTTATTATAAGCTTTTACAAGCAAGAAACAAACAACAAAAAAAGAAAAACAAAAGCATTTAAAAGGCCTTACAAGCAAATGTTAAAAGGACTACAAAAGATTTTCACCTTTTCACAAACCGAAAACAACAACAAAAAAAAAACACTTAAAATAGCAATCGAGGTTCTCTGCAAGCATGTGCTAATCTCTGTTGTCCTCCTAGAGAAAGAGAGATTTGTTCGTCTAGGAAATTATTCTAAAGGTTAGCCAGACTCTCAACAAACGAAAAACATTGACATGCAAAAAGAAAAGAAACAAAAATTCAAGGTGCAAACATTTATGCGGTAAAGTGGGGAAACCATGAATCTTTAAGGAAATTACAAACAGGGAAAGTCAAGGTGTTGCTGATGTATTAACCAGAGCAGAACAATGAAAGGTGGAAAGGGGGCTAATAAATTTATTAAAAATATCTATGCTTTTGGCCATTTTGAAGGAAAATTTTATGATTAAGAATCATATCCAAAGGGCAACTAGGATTAAAGGGTTACCACATAACAGTAGGACTAGAAGATAGCCTTCTTTAGTTCCAAAAAACGGAATTACTACCATGAATTACATGGCAGCGGTTATTAAGTGGCCACCTGATATGAGACATGACTATCGTCTCAAATATAAGTGAGAAGCAAGGGTAATGAAATTCTGACTGGAGATCTATAATAAGAGGAAAATAACTTACTTTAGCAGTCATTTTAACATTTTAGTCAGGATTCGAACCTAGTTTAGTTCACCACCCATGTTGTATTTGTTAATTTAATGCATGAGTGGCGATGTCGGCACTGAGCGACAGATTCGCAAAATTTGTTATGGCAATTTTATTTTACCCTCAGAATTTTTGCCATAAGACTTGGAGATAGTTGCCGAGAGAAATGTTTTTTTTTCAGCTGGGTTTTGAACCACAAGTTCTAATCTAATAAGACAACATACTACCTACTGGACTAAAACGACATCTGGGATACAACTGTTGCATACAGATATACATTATTGGCCATTACAACCCTTCAGTCAGGATTACGGCCTAACTTCTCACACTATTTATGTTGTGTGTGTTAATTTTATATATGAGTGGTGGGACCTACAGTTTAAAGTCGAATCCGAATGACAGATGTTTTGAGAAACTTTTCATGGCAATTTTATTTACTCTCAGAGTTTTTGCCAGAAATCTGAGGAGAATAAGTCGCCGAAGAAATACTTTTTTCATATTTCGTTTTGATGTCTGACCGGGGATTTGACCTCTGGCCTTTCTTTTAATAAGCAAACACACTACCTACTAGACCACGGCGGCTTTAAACTACTACTGTTGCACTCAAGTGAAAAAAAAACTTACATGGAAGCCCAGGAAAGCACTTGAATTCTACGATTTCTTTCCTGCTTTAAGAAAACTGTTTGAAGTTAATTGTTGTCATTGGAATGCGGAATGCCTTTGAGTAGACTTATTTAATTGATCAGCCAGCATTACTTATGTTGTGTGTGTTTATCCATAATTGGTGGGAAGTTGTGTGTAACCATCCAGTATGCTTGCTACTTGCATGAATTATGATCATGAATCTTAGAATTTCCATAGGAAACTGCTTTGGAATCGCAACAAAACAAGTTTATTTCAGAAGCAGCGGGCTGTGGTTGAAAGATGGAATGCCTTATAACCAGAATTGATTGGTAAAAGAAAGCACTTGCAATGTGGTATCAAAAGAGAATCTTTTTTCACGCATTGAGCTCCTGTACTACGATTTACTAAATCGATTGAGGAATACACTAGACGAGGAAGGATCCAATAGAAGATAAAGTGATTAATAGAAGTGGCCAACAGGAGAACATTGGCCAATAGTATAGGAACTGTGTTATATTGTGGCAATACCAAGACGAATGTTAGATTCTCAAATATTCACTTTATAGTCTGTCTATGGTTCTTGATTATAATCTGTTGCTATCAATAGCAAGTAAGAAAAAACTTGTTTTTTTTTTTTGGTATCGCATAGTACACAATGGGCCTAGACAAAAGAAAAAAAAAGTCCTTTTTCTTTAGCCTTAATGTCAAGCATTTGCATAAAATCATATCACAAAGTCAAAACCAAACTAAACCAGTAATAAAATCAATAAATTGAATTAATATTGCTCACATTGTTTTAATTTTTATTGGTTGTTTTTAGTTATTAAATTAAAAAAATTTGATATCTTCCTTTATCCATCCTTCCTCTCTTTTTACAATACAAAAACTATTTCAAAAATATTTTTTAATTTACAATAGAATCTCATTGATACAGAAATAATGGCAAAAAAACCAGTATTTATTATTGTGTATGTATGTAAATTTGATTAACATTTCCTCATATAGCTTTACAGTTATTTATATTCGCTTTTACTCTCTTTTATCTTCTTTTTTTATATTATAAAGTGCAGTACAATCTATTTGATCATGTATTTTAATGTTTTTAATTTAATTTTCTTTCTGTTTATTTTTGTATTTTTATGATCACTTTGCTTTTGTTTTATAAATTTTATTTACTTTACATATATACATACATTTACATATATACATACATGTATATACTATTCATGAATGCATGCACATATCAACACATTTAAAATCATAAAACATTTATGACAATGCATAAGTATAAGTATGGAATAGCATTTGATTGTTAAAATGAATACCAGAGAGTTCATAATGTTTATGGTGAGAGTGAGAGAGAGAGAAAGAGAGCAAAAGTAATAAGATTGTTGGAATGCATTCTCAAAGGACTATAAATAGTTATGGTTCCCTCGTTAAATTAAAAACTGGTGAGTTAATAGCAGGAAAGTGAAGATAAGTAGAGAATTATTCTACAGAAAAATATTTTTCCTAATAAATTTCAGTAAAAAGAAAAAGGTTTCTGTAATTCCAAGAGATATGAAATACAAGCTCCTTATTTAAATGGAAAAATTTCAAAGATTCTTCACTTTTCTCTTAGGTATTATATATTATGGAAGTCGACATAGTGTGTTGGCATATTAAACGTGAGACCGCGGTTCAAACATACCAGGTCAGACATCTCTCCAGCAAATTGAAATATGAAAAACACTTCTTCGGCAATTTCCTCTCAGCAGATTTCTGTCAAAAGCTCGGAGTGTTAAAAATAAATCTGCCAAGTTTCTCAAAAAATTTGTCGTTCTGAATCGACGAGCCGAAGAATCCTTCCTTAAATGTTCATTTTAAAAAATTTCTTTTGTAGTTTCGAAACTTCTTAAGTCAGCTATTAAAGATTGCGAGGCCAGTTCGAAGTACATGCATCATACAGTGCTCAAGCTACAAATTTTATCAGCTTATTTCTGCAGTTACTGGTAACAAGATAATGAAAATTTTAGCACTTCTGCCACCTAAAATGATCGAACTGTAGTAAGCTCAAGGACTTAAACGTACACGAGATTGTCTGAAAACCTTTGAACAAGTCTCGATACAATATCGCCCTACAATTATTTAGAACCAGATTTTTAACTGGTCCTGGCTGTTAAGCTCCAATATGCCTAGGCTCCTGGCACGCCTAGAAGATGAAAACTACACCCAAAAAAAGGATTTGGAGTTCTTTGAATAAGCTTGAATAGAAAAATGTTCTCAAAAATCTGTCGTTCGGAGTCAACTTTAAACTGTAAATCCCGCCACTAATCTATAAAATTAACACACACAACATAAGTAGTCTAAGAGACTGGGTTGTAATCCTGATTGAGTGCTAGTAAGGACCAATTACGTTATATATGAATAGAAAGAAGATATGCTTTGTGTATGCTTTGTATTCATTTCGTTTCGCTCTGCAAATTTCAGTTAAATCCTGTCGAAGTTGATCCATTGCTGAAGCAGAAGGTACCTGCAGATCATGCAGATGTTCTTTCCGATAAAATCAATTGGCAAAGGTTGTGGTGTGTTCGAACTGAGATCACACAAACAACAATCAAGGCAGTAATGCCATCCAAAATCGTTTAATATACACCAGGGTTAAATGAAAACGTTCATAGTGGACTGTAGTAGAGCCTACTCAAAACAAATTAAGTGAGTATTATACGTCACGTAGCTACTATAGTTCATGATGGAAACTAGCAGAGTCACTTAAATACTAATCAAGTCAGTATTATCCCTCAAGAAATATTTCTAGTTCCTTTCGCGGATTTACATGCGAATCATCATCAGAATGATTGCTCTGCCACGCCCTTAATGTGGTCTTCTAGTGAAAAAAAATTCTTATCGTTTGAAGAAAGCAATCTTTCGAGTGAGCATAGCTTATGACAATAAAGGGGAAACACAACATTTTCCAGGGGAATGCGAATTCTAAGCTATTGAAACTTGAATCTTCGGCTAAGTGGATTTTAGAAAATTTTTTCCATGCAGTTTACAGTCTGCATTTGAAACCAAGGGAAGCTTTGATCACCTCTTACATGTAGTTTACAGTCTGCATATGGAACCAAGGAAAGCTTCTGCCACGCGTTAGGCAAATAATTTTACATGCAAGCTTACAGTCTATATTTGGAGCCAAGGGATTATCATCTTTCTCTGCCTATTGAAAATAATTTTGTTGATGACAAATTCTCCTGGAATTTACAAGGAAACTCTCCTTGAATTAAACAAGATTGGATTAAAATTGACAGATTAGGTATTGTCCAGAAGAGAAAGAGAAATCTAGTCCTTTAAAATTGATTATGACTTCTCTGCAACTTCTGTGGCTTGGCCAAAAAGGTTCTTTAATGCCTGCAGCTAGGATCACAGGATTACCCGAGCATCTGTCTCCGTATGGCATATAATTTTAGGGATAAAGCGTTCGATTGGAAGAACGCATTCGATCCCATCTAGTTAGTGTTAAGAAATGGTAGAGAAATTTATTTCTATCTGGGTACACCAGGCGATATACGTTTGTTGTTACTGACGATTCATCTGAAGCTACTGGACCTTGATCATCAAATAACTACCATCTTTCGTTTTTAGCAAATAATTTTGTTGATGACAAAGACTGGCAGAAATTGTTTGTGTAATTACCTAGAAAATTCCCACAAATTATATCAGAAACAGTACATATTGCACGCTTAAATAATCATTCTAATTATGCTTTGTAAAGCTCAAATGAAATATAAATTCTTAATACGTCCAATTATTTTAACTGATCATAACTCTTTCTATGGCAACCAACTGCTAAATGAGAAATAAAAACAAAGCAAACCCAAAAGCATTATTTTAAATACCACAGCCATTCGTCTATTTTTCCTTACCAGAATCGCATTTACAACGTTGGTAGTAAAACAAGAGTAAGAAAAAAAAAAGGACAACCAAGCAATTGTTTTATGAAATTTTATGCAATTTGCTTAATTACACATCATAATTTTTAAATTACATTCACCAACACACATACACACACACACACTCACACACATGTAAACAATAATTTATCGCATACATACAGCCATCTTCTACATACTACCCATACATTGGTAGAGCAAATAAATGTAAAATATTATGTGTGTAGCAAATATGTGAATTAGAAATAAGTGGGTGGATTGTAAATTCACCTAAAAAAAAACTTTACAATGACTAGCATTTAGATTTTAAAATGAAATGCGGGTGTGCCTGTGTAATTAAATTTTTTTTTTAGTTACTTATCAATTTGCTTACGTTAGAGCGAGCATGAACGAAAAACAAAAAAAAAGAGGGAGAAAGGACTTAAAACTAAATTCTAATGTAAATAGTCTGTTTGAGCATATCGCCACTTATAAATTCTCTTTTAAATTTGCACAAGTGTTTTAGAGAGAACAAAAAGAAAAACAAAAAAAAAAAAAACAATCACTGAAGGACAGTGGCTGCATTGGGGAATTTTAAATAATGGCCATAAATGAAATAAGAAGCTTAAAATATACACGAAATAAATGTGAAAGAAATGAAAATGAAAATATTTTTTCATTTTTTTTTAATCCCATTGCAATGACTTTTATGAAACGCTAAAATTTATGCAAAATTTAGGTTTGAAAGGCAATTTAATTGTAAATATTTTTTACCGATAATTTCTTCTCTACATTATTAAATAAAAATTATTTCCATTGGCGCCAAGCCTAGTATTTGCTACAACGTTTAGAAAATTAGCAAAACAGAAAAAAAAATCCAAGGAATACTTTGCATTATTGCTACTCTGATGCATATTAACAATTTCCTTGTAAAAGCATAATGTATGCATTAGAATATGAATTTAATGCCACCATACTCCTTCCCTACATACTCTCCATCATCATTCTCATCATCATCTACTTTACGTTGCCAATCAGTCTTTACCAGAGTCTTTTTTTTTTAATACCTTCATTAAAGGTTAATGTTGTTCTAAAGCTTATAAGTTTAAAATCTTTCTTAATGGACACACACACAGAAATTCAAATGGAATATATACTTGACTGTAATGCCACCTACAAACAGCTCATCATCACATTTTATAAGGGCTTTTGTCTGTCCCTTTAATGTCAATTAAGACTCATTATCGAACAACAAGTGCTTGAGCACATGTAAAATGCTTAAGACAAACATGATGGAATGAAGGTATGATTTACTGTCATATTATAATATTAACAGACAGTCACTGCTAAGGCCAGTTAGAAGGACAGAAAAGAGAACAGAACAGAAAAAAGAAAATTAAAAGAAAAACTAATGAGTGGTCATTATGGATTATTTAAAATTCTACTGAAGGTAGTCAGTTTATTGGTTATTTTCAACTAGAATGTGTCAGTTA
Organism: Sarcophaga bullata; assembly: GCA_005959815.1. NCBI lineage: Eukaryota > Metazoa > Arthropoda > Insecta > Diptera > Sarcophagidae > Sarcophaga > Sarcophaga bullata. The sequence continues at coordinate 255,502 of QOCX01000127.1, read as the reverse complement.
TGCGGAAATGTCTTTTAGTCTTCAGTCGTGTGGGGTGTAAAAAAAAGAATTTTCGTGGTTTTAGTTAACAGGGTCGGAATGAAAGATTCCAAGTCAAATATGCCTTGAATTTTCAAACCGATTGTAGCCCATCTGCCATAGAAAAACTTCCACAACTGGGAAAACACTAGTATTGTCGAATTCTGCAAGGTTCTATGAAATCTCTCTGACTTAATTGCTTATTACCAACCTTTAGTCAGGATTACAACCTCGCTTCTTACAACACCCATGTTGTGTGTATTAATTCTATCCATGAGTGGCGGCACCTACAGTTTAAAGTCGACTTCGAATGACAGATTTTTGAGAAACTTTTCATTGGCAATTTTATTTCATTCTCAGAGTTTTTGCCAGAATTCTGCTGAGAGTAAGTCGCCGAAAGAAATATTTTTTCATATTTTGTTTTGTTGAAAATGTCTGAACTGGGGTTTGAACCGTGGCCTCACGTCTAATAAGCCAACTCACTTTCTACTAGACTACGGTCTAAAGAAACCACTGCACTTACATAAAAAGAACACTAGAATTTTCTATTTCTGCAAGTTTCTATGGAATATCATTGATCAGCCATTAGCCATTAGTCAGGCTTAAAACCCAGTTTCTCACACCGTCCAAGTTGTGTGTTTTAATTTTATCCATTAGTGGCAGCACATACAGTTTAATGTCTGATTCCAAATGGTAGAAATTTTAAAAAACTTTTCATGGCAATTTTTATACTACCCTGACCGTAAACTTCTGCCAGAAAACTACGGACAAAAAAATTGCTGAGAAACCAGGGGTTTGAACCACAAGCTCTCTTCTTATAAGTCAACACACTACCTACTGAATTAAGCGGACTCCAAACTGGAATTAGATATGGGTTTACAAGGAGAAATTTTAAAACAACACTCACTCACTACAAGAGTAGTCTGTCACTATCCTTGATGGCATAACTTGTTGCCCCAAGTAGACTATTGAGGGTTTTAACTTCCTTCAGACAATTTAATAGTTGTCTTTAGGAATTAACACTCTAACCTTGGTAAACAACCCATAAGATATTATTGCCTACAGTGCCACCAAAGACGTAAAAACTTCTTCCTTGCGTTTAATCCTGGTTTCCACTGCTATTTTGAGAAAGTCTGTTTATGCTTAACGCTACTGTAAGTGTCCTCGGTTTATCACTAGCCATCACATCAACTTCAGAAAGGCAGGGTTTTATTGTGCTTAACAGCAAATTTACGAATAAAAATTTCGTGGGAAATAAATGTGTGGCTTTACATATCGTACTGTTTTTTCTCTCCGGCCGTGTTCCAGTGCTTACAAAAGGGGGCTTTAGTGTACTGCTACTATGGCGATCGATCTGCTAATTTTCCTAACTTTTGAAATTCTACTGGCATTGACAACCAAACACCTCTAGCATAATTGCAGGATTAATGTGTGTCCAGACGTATGGTTTCTGAGTTGTTGGCAAAAAGCTGGTATAATATGGACTGACAGTCATAAAATCTTCCTAAGAAGGGATACTTTTTTTTAAAAAATTGTCCCTTATAACTCCAGCAGACATACATACATACACAACATAATTGGCCATTACAACCCTTCAGTTAGGATTACGGCCTAGCTTCTCACACCACTTATGTTGTGTATGTTAATTTATACATTGAGTAGCGGGACCTACAGTTTAGAGTCGACTCCGAACGACAGATTTTTTGAGAACTTTTCATGGCAATTTTATTTACTCTCAGAGTTTTTGCCAGAAATCTGCTGAGAGGAAGCCGCCGAAGAAATATTTTCGTTTTTGCTGTCTGACCGGGGATACGAATCCTGGCCTTTCGTCTAATAAAGCACCAACACACTACTACTAGTCTCTTTCTTATATAGACGATACCCGGCGGACTACACGCAGACACTACACCCCACAATCGTTATTTTTGTTATGTAGTAAAAATCCTACTGCTTGGACTAAAATTGTTTATTAGGAATAAAATAGACTTCTATTTACTACACCTTATATACATACACAATGATTATTAAACGGCCTTTGTTTTAATCGATTTACAACACTTACATTAGTAAGCCAACTATAATACATGCAATGCTGCCCTTAGGACCATAAAAAAGAACAAAAAATAAATAAAGAAAGAAAATGAATTAAAAAAAGCGAATAATTTTCAAATTCATACCACAAATCTCTGTAAAACAAAACCACTGTTTGAATGAATTTGAGAAAGAGAAAATGAGAGAGAGGGAGAAAGTGTGAGGGAGATTAAGAAAAAAAATAACATTTTGAAAATGTAAATAAAATTTCACATTTACATGCATAAAAATGAGTGTGAGTGAGTGAACATACAAACATATTTGCATTTGTAGCTGTGCATGTGTTAAAAATGTGCTTAAGGTAAATGTGTATGTATGTGCATGTAGGTGTGTGTGTACATATTGCATTTAAAATAATGTTTTTGAAATGATTAAAATACTAAAAGAACTTTTGTTTCAAATTTACTACAAAAACATACTTTTACACATACATGTACATACATGTGCATACATGTACATACATACGCAAACACGCAGTTACACACAAAAATTAAATTTAAAGAAAAAAAAAACTAAAAATTGAAAAAATGGAAGTAAACATTACAGTTGGTTGCCTTCAAAGCACTCTGCTATGCAGCTACTTTTTATTAGCAGAGGTAAATTCAATTTAATTTAATAGAACATAAGGGAGTATTCCATTAAAATATATCAACGCTGCCAATCTATGCCAACTATGTATTCTGCTGTTTAATTATCTTCTTATAAAGGAATCTGAACAACTATGCTCTGTTAAGAGGCTGGTTGGTATACCTTATTTCTGGATAATCTAAGGCTAGAAACCAATCTACTTCTAATATAATTAGATTGTTTAAAGCAAATCTATTTTGTCTCCCACCTCCCCTTTTTGCCGATTATATCCTTCAATCAAATATTTCGTAGCGTAACAAAAGTCCAAAGTAGAGTATAAAAGAGGTCACATAAAACCAACCATATTTACTTACTAAAACACGCACACCTACCCCCTCCTATTATAAGCATACAAAGTTATTTACAAGCTTATGTATATATACATACTCATATGTATGTATATGTGTGTACATAAGCATTTGATATGAGTTCATTAATAATGCATCGTGTTTAATTAAATAACAGACGCATACCTGTGCACCGCCATTACACAAAGCTACATACGGTAGATTGTTTTTTCACACCATACAAACGCAAATACACCATTTGCCATTCATATATTTATTTATTCTCATATATACACACACATACCCACACACTAGCATACATACACTTGCATATAAAAGTAAAACAATTTAATTTAACTCCTTTGATGTATGAGAAATAAAAATTTAAAAAAAAAATTAAAATTTTTATGATTGTGGTGTGTAACAGTATAACTAAAAATATGTATGTATGTATGTTTGTGTGTGTGTATGTATAATTGTTTTATTACCTTTCTCTTTTACGCTCTCATTTACTGGGTTTATTTTATTTATTTTTTGTTTGTGGAATTTAATTTGAGAAAACAAAAAACAAAAACAAAAAAAAATTGAAAACAATATTAAAATATCACAAAGTCAATAAAGGATTTATTTAAAACGGGACAAAAAAAAACAATTACAAAAAAAAAATTAAAAATATATGAAGTATAATTGTTATTTATTTTATTATTTATTATTTATATTATATTATATTATTATATTAATTTTACCATTATTTTTTGTATTTTGATTATGCATTAAATTTAATTTTTTTTTATGCCAAATTACGAGATCAAATCATTGAATTATTTTCATATTGATTTGAATAGAACGAAATAGAATTTATTTTAAAGAATTTATAAATGTAAACTTAACTATGAAGAGAAATAAAGTCACAGTAGTCTAGTAGATTGAGTGTTGAATTATTAGATGTAAGGCCTCTGTTCAAATCCCAGGTCAGACATCAAAACGAAAATATGAAAAAATATTTCTTTCGTTGACATCCTCTCAGCAGATTTCTGGCAAGAAATCTCAAAAAATCTATCGTCGCCAAGTTGACTGTAAACTGTAGGTCCCGACCACTCATGCATAAAATTAACACACACTGCATATGTAAGTAGTGTTGAGAAACTACGTCCATAATCCTAACTGAAGGATTGTAATGACCAACTATTTCTATAACCTTAACTGTTCAATACATTATTTGCAATAACACTGTTAAAACTGTCGTAATCCATCTATTGCCCAAAGAATTTCAAGATTATAAAAAGAAGAGAAGATACATAGTGCGCTCTGTGAAAAATAGTTCTTCTGCGACAGATAATACTAATCCACCGATTTTATGTACTGAGAATGTAATTAAGCAGATCACTATGCCGTATAAAGTCGTTGTTGACTAGTTGATAGTGTATTGGTTTTTTTAGACGAGTGCCCTTAGTTCAAAAGCCAGATGAAATTTGAATAAAAATTTTTTTCAGCGGCAGTCCCCTCTCTCAGCAGATTTCTGACAAAAACTCAGAAATCAAATAAAATTGCCATGAAAAGTTTCTTAAAAAATCTGTCGTTCGGAATCAATCGACTTTAAACTGTAGGTCCCTCCATTCATGTATAAAATAAATCCTATCTGAAGGATTGTAATGACCAATTATGTATGTAATCTTAACTATTCAATACATTATTTGCAATAACACTATTAAAACTGTCATAATAGATCCATTGCCCGAGGAATTTAAAGATTATAAAAAGAAGAGAGGAGCCAGGAAGGTGCACTCTATTAAAACTAACTCTTCTATGGCAAATAATTCCAATTCTTCAATTTTGCGTACTGAGATCGTACTTAGGCTTGTTATACAGCCCTCTGTGGCTTATGAAATCACTGTGGTCTAATTGGTAGCGTGTATTGGTTTATTAGAGGAGAGCCCATAGTTTATCCATTGCTTAGACATCTGGCACAAAATGAAATTTAAAAAAATATATCTTCGGCGGTCTTCTGATAAAAACTCTAAGAGTAAATAAAATTGTCATGAAAAGTTTTTCAAAAATCTGACGTTCAGAGTCGACTGGAAACTGTAGGCCCCACCACTCATGTATAAAATTTACGCACACAACAAAGGTGGTGAAAGAAGCTAAGTTGTAATCGTTATTAAAGGGTTATAATGATCAATTATTTAATGTAGAGTATTATGCATATTGAATTGCATCTCCATCCACATGAAGTCTAATTCTTACGACAATTGAAGTCGACTGACCATGCAAACCTCCGTAGATATGTTTCAACGAAACAGTGCCACAAGCCATACAACATAATTGATTTTTGCTTTCTGCATAGAAGTTTCCGCACAGAATATCTTCAGGTTTTGTTAATGTCGGTTGGACCACAACAGCAAGCAACTTGACGCCATTAGACTTTCTTTGATGTTACAACGTTAAATATCATGTCTGCAGTCATAATGGCATAACTTTGATTTGATTTCAAGACCATTTTTCATGATCTTATCAAGAGATAGCGCTCAAATATACGAAAAAAAAAAATGGTCGAAATTTAATTCAAAAGTTTCGACAGCTGCAACCAATCGAGATTGTAGGTACCGCCACTCATGTATAAAAATTAGCATACACAACTTAATTGGTGTGAGAAGCTAGATCGTAATCCTGACTGAAGGTTTCTAATGACCAATTATGTATGTATGTATGTATGTATATACGCACTACAAAATATTTAAAAAAATGAAATATTTTGGTCACTCTTTGCTCCAAACTGCCTGCCCATGGCTTAGAAATTTGAAATGAAAAAAAATTTTTTGTACAAGTACCGATGACAAATACAAATCCTATGATGACAATGGCGAAGAATATTTATGATGAGTGAACTAAGAAAGCAACAATAAATAAACCAATAATAGAAAAAGCAATAACAATTTCTTTAGTATTACAGTAAAAATAATTTAATTTTATAACAAAAAAAAAAGGCCATGAATATTATTAGATTAATATCAGCACGTATAATAAATGCAAACATAAACCACATATTAAAACTTAAATGCTGCATTAAGACCAGACCCAGACACTCAAATACACTTAAAACATTGTGTTAACAATCTTTAAAAGAGTAATAATTGAGGGCGTGATTGAAGTGTCAATGGGAAAATTTATTGAACAAGTTAACCAATTTAGAGGCAAATTAAGCCATAATTGCAACATTATTAAAAACCAAAGAAGAAGAAGAAACAAACAAACAAGAAAATATTTTGTGTCTAAATGGTCATAAATCTTGTTCGTTTTCTTTATGTTTTATGTCCTTTAGATGGGAGTACTTTTATAATATTAATAAAGATTTATTAAGCCATCTTTGGCATGGCGGCTATCATTTTAGGTTTATTTTCATGCCATAAGACTCTTTACGAGAGAGAGAGTCTTCTATATTAAATGGAAAATTTTTAACACTTAAAACATGTGAATTTTTTTAAAACTCTTACTTTTAGTACCTGTAGTCGACATAAATAACTCTGCAGAAAAGTACTTTTCCTAACAAAAACTTGACTTAATAAATTTTAAAGTGTTAATTACAAATTATTGCAATACTCCTGTACTTCTTTTCACTAGAATTTATCAGAAGAAAATTTTAAAAGTTAAACAAAAAGAACGACCAGCCAATAACCAAAAAAAAATATTTCGTTTATGGCCTGTAAACAGTTTATTTGAAATGAAAATTGGAAAAAGAAAATTCCCAACAACCATTGAATGTCCATCCATTAGGTGGTGTCATATCTTTGTTTATTTAATGGCCTAAAGGTTTAAAAATTTTTGCCATTACTTGAGACATTTTCATTTTTTTTTTTGTTTTCTCTTCTTCTCTTGCCTCTGTCCTTTGATTTTCATTTTTCATTGATAATCATTGTAAACAAAAAGGGTGAAGGGTGAAGTTTACATTTGTTATCTCAATATGCCGATAAAACAAAACACGAACAAAAAATTCCAAGAATAAAAAGAAAAAATAATAAAAAGGAAAAGTGCCATGTAATGTCCTTCTTTGTTTTGTTTGTTCTTATCCTTTGAAAACATCTTGTAATACAAAAATTTTCCAAAAAATTTTTCTTTCTGCTTGTAAAACAAATGATTCCTTAAAGAAATTTGAATATTTCTAGGCACGATTTTTTGTTTCGCTTTATTTTTTTTTAATAAATCAACAGCTTAAAAGGTAAGAAATCTGTGATGAAAATTCATTAATTAAAGCATAAAACATCTGAAATAATGAGATAAGTAAAGGAAAAATATGTAGGAAGTAGCCTTCGTTTCAAAGGCAGCAATATTAATCATTTTCTTAATCAAATAGGCGGCCATTTAAAACGCTTTGAAGTTGACATTTCATCTTTGAAAGCTATTAACATTCCTGTTTAAAATAACTTGTACCTTCAGAAAATGTTGTTACTTGTTAACATAAATTTTAGAGTCGAATTTAAGCAGTTCAAGGAAATTTAACCAATCGTTCTACGCCAGCAAGGCTTTGTAAGAGAATAAATTTGCTAAACTTGGTAAATACATTTTCTCTCTTCTATAAGACATTAATACCCTTCCTGTACATCCCCTTATGCTTCTGTAAATAGCTTAGTTCGCCGACAAATGATTCCATTATAGTCTATCCATTGCCACATTCTTCTTGTCACCGCAACTTTTCTGCGTTTTGGCTTATTAACCGGTCTTTTTGATAAATGAAAGGGATTTTCTCTTTAGCGGCTACGTAGTGTTTTTCAATCTATTGAAGTTCTGTATGAGCCTCTCAACAGTAAGGACAGCATTCAGCGGCTGTGTTGACACAGCGACATCATTCGAGAATGTTTGTTGCGCGGATGAGCAAACGTAGGCGAAGAGAATGTTCTGTAGTGCTGCGTCATTGCATGGTCGAAAGAAAAATCCAATTTAAGTCAATAGAAGAGGAGTTTTGTTTTATCAGGACAGTGCCTAAGCAAATCACAGAAATAGTAAGCCTTCAGAAGCTTTATGAACTTGGCTAAGAGGTTCTGCATCTAATAAGTAATGTTCAATTGTTGTAGATCATTCAATACATACATACATAATTGGTCATTACAATCCTTCAGTCACGATTACAACCTAGCTTCTCACACCACATATGTTGTGTGTGTTTATTTTTTACATGAGTGGAGAGACCTACAGTGTAATATCGACTCCGAACAACAGATTTTTTGAGAAACTTTTTCATGGCAATTTTATTTACTCTCAGAGTTTTTGTCAGAAATCTGATGAAGAGAAGTCGCCAGGGAAATATTTTTTAATTTTTCGTTTTGCTAGAGATGTCTGACCTAGAGTTTGAGCCATGGTCTCATGTCTAATATACTACCTACTAGACTACAACAACGAAAGTTTCGAAAATGATAAATAGAAGGAGTTACTCCATCGTTAGGACTCGCAGCCAGCAGCAATTGCAACATGTCTACAAGCCATGAAATTGAGTGCCACAGTAGGTTAATCCATGAGATGTTGTACAATTATTTTGAGTGTTTGTAATGCTAGAAAATTTATCTCTTAAAAACACGCTCTTCCATAGAGATAAAAAAATTTTTTGTGAAACAGAGCTGTTCGAGCAAATAAACGTGAAATCTGAATAACACGGGTGACACGAGAAGGCCGCATAGTTGGTACGAGTAGCTTAAGTAAGATTTGGTTAAAGCGAGCATTGGCCCAGAACATGCGCAATAACTTTGAAGCATTCCGTCATTACATTTATTTAGAAATTAGCAATTGGTACAGATACGACCTCATGTTCTATTACAATTTGCTTACAAAACTCTTGTCGTAATAAGCTTCAGTTTAGAGCCAAAATATGAAATTAGTTTAATTGATGCTTAGCCGTAATGTATATGCTGCCAAAGAAAAGGGGCAGATATCATATATAATGATAGTCAACACTGTTATGTTTGTTGTATCAATTGCATGACACCAAGATGGGAATTGATTAGGCAAGGCTGCATTCAGGATGCTTAACACAACCGTCCACCTGAACTATGAATGAATAGAATTTTCTGGTCTATATTCCTATATGGAAGTGGGACATGAAACTTTGACAAAATGAATGTTTAGATGAGCCAATCCTTTATCAATCGTGTTGTTCGAAGGAGGAGGAATTTTTTTTTTATATACTGATAGATTACTTCGATAAATAATTGTGTAGTGACCCCCCTGTTATTATGTTTTTCTAATACACTTGCATTAGAGATTAAAAATGGAATTGATAGCATCATGCTCTTTGATTTCACCAAGTGAATGCGTAATCGTCTTTACGATTCTCAATGTAATTGTGTTGCATTAAGTTGTTGCAAGCCTTTATAGAAATACAATTTATTCTCTTAACATACCAAATATTTTCTTTTTTAATTGTTATGATCTTTGATTTAAAAATAAATTCCTTTTTAAAGAATTCTTTAAGGATTTTTTAAAAAAATTTTTCATTTCATTAGAAAAAAAATATTCCTTGACACATGGCATGCTACATACAAATCGTTTTATCAGCTTAAAATCTTTAATTTATTATCCATGTATGTATGTATGTACATATGTATGTATACAATATGTATTTACAACATCTTAAATATTTTAATTTCATAATTCTCTCATAAATTTTCATTGTGGAATTATTGAAATGTCTTCTATGATTTGGTAAAATAATGTTAAGCCAAGCAAAAACAGAAAATAATTCAAATTTCTTTTGTCTGCATTTGAATTAAACAAAAACAAAAACAAAGAAAAAAAAATGGGAAAATAAAGAAAAATATTTCATAATAAATTTCTTACAAAACACATTAAACTGGCCACAAACGAAAGGAAAATATGGGAAAAATATTTCCCAAAAAAAAAAAAATTTTCCAATAAACTCATGCATTCCACATCCATACATACGGGTATTAATGAAGGTCATTACACATCATATTAATAAAGATTTCATTTGTGGCCAAAATGTTAGAATAAAAATAAACAAAACGCCAACAATAATGAAATAAATTGCCACACACACATAAATCGGAGTTGAATTAAAAGTAAATTTGCTCAAAATGATGGAAACGTCCTAATAGCAGCAATAAGAGGCATTTTTTTTTTTTTTTTGCTAAAAATGCATATTTATGAGCCAATAATATATGTATGTATGTATGTATGTATGTGTGCTGTGTTGTGTAGTATTGTTATTAAAATGATGGCATGAACAACCTATTTGTTTAAGCCGATTATGGCAATGAATCTAATAAAAAAAATCAAGTAAAAACTCTACAGCCAGTTTGTTTATCGATAAGACGCCCTACATTGCAATATCTTCTACACACATAATTCGTTTCAGGAAATTAGGCGGAAATAGAAATCAAGGGTCGAATACTTTATTAGTGTTAGAGAGTATCAACGTAAAATAATTGCATCATATGTCTCCGATCTATTTGATATGTAAAGAACAAGACCAGTCCGCGATTGAGTCAGAAATTGTTTGGTATTTTAGAGCTCTGACCACATGCGAGCGACTGTTTGATGAAAGCACTCAAGAAAAGTAATTACAGCATTAAACGAAATCACTAACTGGACAACATTATTCACAGAATTGCAGGGTCTATCACCGAAGCATCTACAACTTCACTGCGTAGATCTCCCATGACTCCAAGTCAAGCACCTCCTTCAGAGATTCCAACAGATTTCTGGCAAAAACTCTCTGAGAGCAAATAAAATTGCCATGAAAAATTTCTCAAAAAATCTGACGTGGGGATTCGCCTTCAAACTGCTGGTTTTGCCACTCATGACTAAAATTAATATACACAACATGGGTGATGGAAGAAGCTAGGTTGTAATCCTGACTGATTTTGTTGAACTCATTCAAACATAAATTCCAAACCCCGCCCCCATCAACCAGCTGGCACAATGTCGAGTATGCTTCAGTAGTATTATGGTAATGACTTAATGAATTTCATTTTATTTATACGAAACTATTAATGACAATAACAACAACAACAACAATAATACAAACAAACAAAAATTATTAATTATAAACCATTAGCAACAGTTGATTTTATTTTCCAAAACTCAAGAGAACCCAAAAAAAAAAAAATGAAGGAATACCTCCACTTTAACCTCTAGCAGCAGGAGAAGAAAGGATTCTATTGTTTCTTAATTCAACAGAGAAACAACAGAGAAGATGGCAAAAGATTTTTTTTTACAATAAAAATAGTTCAGTTTAGTTTAGTTTTAGTTTAGTTTTTGGTTTTCAGTTGTAGTTTTCCTCAGTCTCAGTTTATTTTCATTCAAAAGACAAATGTTGGCCATTTATAAAGAAACACTTGGTTATTAAGTTTTATTTAAAAAGGGGGTACCAAAGGGGGGTTACCAAAACGGGGAAAAAAAGTGTAAATCCATATAGAAATAGTAGAAAACCAAAAATGTTGGACAAGAAGATAAATAAACCCCTATTTGAGAACATGATTTGTGTTGTGATTCATTTTTTCCTTCTTTTTTTGTTTGTTTGAGCCAAAAAAAAAATTGCAATTTTATCTGTGTTTCATTCATTTTTTTTTTCGTTTTTGTTTTCGTTTTTGTTTTTTTTTTATGAATAAACAAACAAAAGAAAAGTTTATTTGATAAAATTAAAACAAATATTCGAAATGATAATGTTTTATACGAGTACCATCAATAAAAACCGGCAGTATTTAAAGGAATGAAAAGTTTTTTAGGTTTTCAAACACGCTAGATATTGTGATTGTAATTTAAAAGTGCATTGCTATTGACTAAATTAAAAGATATAAAGGGTAGTACAATATATCTTCCAAGTAATGTCGGTAGTTGTTTGTGATCTTTTCCCATAATTCTCGCTAAATTTAGATTTCGAACTCAAGAAACTTCACATTTTCTGAGAGCATTTTGCATCTTTCGAAGTAAAACTTATAAAACACACATAAACCTAGAATTTCGATTAGTCTTTCAACACATTATAAAGCTCGGAACATGCCTTTATGCACAAAATTAAATTAAATTAAATAACCACCTCAGTGTGGTGCGCAGCAGTCAATATTTTTAAATTAGTTTTCGAACACTTTTTTGCACATTTCGTCTCGAAATCTCTCAATAACTAGACGAATGTTGGTTTGCAAATGCTTTAAAGTTAAAGAATTATCCGCGTGGTTAGTCTAACGGCATCCAATCGCATGGTTTTGATTGCCAAATGACGCCGTAAAAAGGTTTAATTACCTTATCTAAGCCTTTGCCTGCAATAAAATCAAATTCGAACGTGTCTTTGGCTCATAGTATCGTAATGTTGGAACTTCATACAGTCCGGATCATAATTTTCACAATAGAAAATCGATTATCACACTACGATAACTATTTGAATGAAAGTAAGCCTTCTGCCAGGCTTACTTTCGAAAAAAAACGACCCAATAACATCTCCAGACCTTAATACGTACCAAATAGTTTCTTTTTTGGGTGCAATAGCTTTCCCACCGATTATGGATTCTCCACGCCCCATGTGCAATAATTTTGTTTCAATAGAAATCACCTCATTCTACATGAAAGGTGGTCACGTTCGAATAACAATTTTTGTGGAAAGTTTGAACTATTTTCACGCGTACTTTGGTTACATTTTCCTAAATGACAAACCTTTCACTGAATAAATAGCACTTCGCATGAAGTAAATAGTAAACAGCTGGCAACTGCTAAAATTTTGGAACCACTAAATAGAAAACCCAATGGTTTTAAGCTGATCTCGAAACGAGTGTTATCATGATGGACAAATAACAGATTCAGGACTGGGCGCATATACTGAACGTTTTTTGGCCAAAATGCTATTTTCAAAGGAATGCTATTTTTAACTTGAAGGGTTTAAGTCCGACTTCATCAGTTCGTCAATTACATAAATTGTTGGGGCCTTAATAATTCAGATTCACCCAGGTTGAATGTGTTTATTTTACCTAAGAGTCGTGGGACTTGCTTGAATTCAAACGAAATTTGAAAAACTTTTCATTGCAATTTTTTATTTCCCTCGGGGTTATTGCTGGAAAACTGTTGAGAAAAAATCATCGAAGAAATAATTTTTCATATTTCGTTTTGTTCCAAATGCTTGAGCTGAGTTTGAACTACGGACTCGCCTATAATAACTGAACAAACTATCTACTAAGCTACGGCGACTTCATAACTCATGCTGTTTTTCTTTTTCTTGTGGAAAATTCTTCGTAAGTTCGGAAACAAGCCTCAAATTTTTTAACCACTATGTTGTTTTTTCTTTCTGTTTGTAATACTTCTGAATCTCACAAATATACTGAAATTGATTCCATATATTTAAGAAAAAATTTGCTGAGCGATCGATGTACTGTAGCTGCACTTTTCGTTTAAATGATGAAACGACTGATGCCTTATATTACAAACTAGGACCAACACTATTGCAATGACAAGGAAGTTGACAGTGACTAAATAAAAGACAGCCCGCTTTAAGTTATTAAAGACACAAACCATGCATACAATATACCTTATCTCTTCAGGTTCCTCTTTTTTAAATTGTAAATGTCATGTCCAGTCTTGTTGAATACTTTTTTAGTGATTACTCTCCTTTACATTCCAATGATTTTATTGAGTTCCTCTATTATTTCTTTTTTTATTGTTTTATTTTTGATCTCTAAATAGAGTCCATGTATCAACAACATGCTCGTACACAATATTTTCGATTATTCGCCAACATAATGGGATGCAAATTTATTTGATCACACAACCAAATGAATTTCTCATAAAAAAAATCATTTGAAATTAAAAAAAAAAAAATGGAAGGAAAGGAAAAAAGCAAATAAATGTACACCAAGTGCCAAGGCGAATTCATTCTAAGAGGTGACCGTAATAATACAACAAATACAACAGTACAAAAACAACAGGCATTTTGTTTTTGTTAAAATATATCCATCTTGTCAAAAAAAATTAACCCTTAAACCTACTTAGGAAATTAATTACGGCAATTAAAACAAAAAAATTCATTTTATATACTGAAAATTCGTACGGTTTTGAAATCATGCTAAATTACACAATAGTGCAGCACCTATAAATTAAAAAATTTATTTCATACAGTCAATAACATTTCCACTTTACGTAAAGAACATTGTCTTTATATGGTCATCGAGAAAAATGGCAGCGGCAAATGTTATTTCTTACTTGCCTAGTTAGGCACCTAGTTGGAGAGACCGAATTCTTTTTTTTTTTTTTTTTTTTTTGGTAATTCATCACTCGTCTAAATAAATATAAATATAGTAAATCTAGGTTGTAGATTAAAAGATATATGTATTTAGCGTTAAGGGCTTAAATATTGTTAATCATCTTGCAAAAATTTTAATATAATTGGCTTTGAAAAAGTAATCCTGAAGAATTTCTAGTTCGTATCGTTAAGGATATATGCGGTACGTATGAGGGTTTATGAATACGAAGTTGATTATCGAAGCAAAATACACAAAAACCAAAAAAAAATTGACAACGAAGATACACCACAGCTGGCTTATTAAGGCCACCTTCTATGAATTCGCCTTGCCAAGTGCCATATGACGATTGAATTAATTTCTTTTTTTTTAAACCTTTTTTTTTTACTGTTGCCAGTTATATTTTTTTATTATACAGCTGCTGAGGGAATTAAAATGTGAATAAAATTTGCATTAAAAAAAACGAAAAAAACAAAAAAGAAGGAAACGAAATTAAATATTTAAAGTTCTCTTGCAGCGCATTCATGTGTTTATGGAAATATTTTTGGGTGTTGAAAATTGTAAAAAAAAAACAAAAAAATCTTAATGACTTGCTTGTCAAGCCCACTGTAGTATAAAAAAAATTTGTGTGTGTGTTATTCACATGGCTGTCGATATTGATTCAATCAATTTAATTGTGTAGACAGACTTACTTTATGAAGGCAATGTGCTGGAAATATGTATAATGGCGGTACGGGTATTATCAAACAATGTTTAAATTTAACACATGTACGAAATATGCATAAAAGAAAAGCAAAATAAGCATTAAAAATCCTTAAAAATCACTTCATTAGCAAAAAATTATCATTCACATTCACAGGCAGGCTTCTCCCATTCGTTGCAGTATCAGCATGATGAATTTGAATGTTCGCCACACTTCTGTCCGTCCATTGCATATATATTTGTAAGATACATGATTATTACCCTCTACTCTACGGCTGACAGTTTTTATAAGAATGGCCTTGAGGATGGAAGATAAAGAAAAAGGGTCCCTGGAAAAATACACTCATTTGGTTTGCTTCGAAGGCGTTTAATTGTTACCACCAAGGCAAGTACAACCCATTGTATTCGTCCTTAAAATAGAAATGAAAAATGAAAAAGAAAGAGATAAGAGACACAGAAAAAGACTATCTCGTGGTTATCCTAGCACGTTTTAACTAGTTTTTCCAATCATAAATCCCACGAGACCTTATAATAAGCTTAGTGTTAAAACTCATCAAACGTCCGTAGGACTGGACAATTACAAAGAACAGCTGCAGCATATCCTTCAATAGTCAGGTTGTGACTTGTGCCAGATCCTTGTCACTGATCTAATCTCGTAGTGCCCTTATGGAACTCAGTAACCAGTTTCATTCTGACTTTATTCAACACCAGCAGCAAACCTGTTCAGAGCACTATCTACTGTAGACCATAGATTTCTAGACACATGCCAACCCAATTACTTTCCGCACCTTCATCCTTACACAAAAGCAGACAAGGCTGTAAAAGTGACAGATTTTCCTGGCCTCAGCCTGGTACTAATTGTCTCGGTCAATATAACCTACTCCTACTGAAACAAGCTTCATATGACAGATCTTCAGTCAGTTCCTTAGGCTCAAATTTATAGCTTTTCAGAAGAATTTAAAAAAATAAAACTAATGAGAGCCAACACTCAGAAAAAAGAAATTATATTGTACCACTGCTCTTGCATTTTCAAAATTTTTTTGTTTGCAGATTTCAGGCATGCACAGCAATTGGATTGACGAGTCATAGTACAGTCAGCAAACTTTAAAGCAAATTTTTTCATTGAGAGTCCTATTGAACACTCGCAAGCATAGGTTGTTACGTTGCTTCCATAGTTAACATCGTACGGGCAGCTTCGGTTACCGACAAGAGAGAAAATTTGGGCAAAGCCATGTAAGGAAAGCACACAAAGCCTATTGGAGATTCAAATGAGCACACCCAGTGTTGTTATTGGAGTCATTACTGATTATTGAACTTGGTTATCGGGCCGATGAATTCTGCAGAAGTTGTAGAGTCAAAAAGTGGAGGAAATCAGAGTTTTAAGGCTGCAGTACGATCTCCTAAGATTCAACACTTTATCATGAGTTCGGAATGCTACCATGTAGATGCATGCTTAATGTGGAAAAAATTCAAAGCGGCAACACAACTGATAACACTGGCTCTAGTGTACCTATCCCTTTAGGTTTGAACTACCTACTGCAAGCTAGGTAAGGTGTCAATAAGATTTGACACGAGAACTCAGTGAGAGTAATTGTGGAATGAAATGAGAGTTCCACTATCAAACTAAAGGGCTTTTGGGAAAAAATTTTAACAAATTTGAGGCAAAAAAAAATTTTTTTTTTTCACATTATTTTACAAATAAAGCGTGTTCATAATACGTTTGAATCTTAAATCTTTTAATTTATTTTCTAAAGAAAACTTAAATTTAATTGTTGTAATTTGCCATTGAGTCACTAATAAAAGCACAGAGAAAAAAAACTTTTTCTTATTCAATTAAGAAAAAATTTGCATCCATTAAAGATGATCAAAGAAATCTTGACAGATTCAGAAAAACTAAAAAATAGAAAAGAAGAAGAAATGAATAGAAAAGAGGTAATAAAAGCGACGAAGAGGAGGAAGAGGCTAACAACTTAAGTGGCTTTACAAGACACTTGCATTTTAGAAAAACTGATTAGAGCAGCAACAAAAAAAAACAAAAAAAAAATAGAAAAAGATTTTATGGCATACGTGCCAAATATGAAATTAAATCTTTCTAGCAATAAATTAAATGCTTATTATAGGGTGTTTAACATCAAAGTTAAATTTAAAACCTCAAGTTAAATTTAAAACATTTGTTAAACGGCTTGTTGCATGTTGGTTTCAGATTTCCCAGTCATAGTTGTTAAGAGAGTTTTTTTTTTTCATTCGCATTCTGTTTTATGTGTTAAAACTCTACGACCATGATAAATCACTACAATTCATTACACTTGAAAAAGCCTTAAAATATGTTTGTTTTCGCTCTTTCTCTCATTTTTTTCTTTTTTTGGTGTTTATCCTACCATTGGTATAAAAAACCAAATATAAATATTTTCTCATGTACATTGCGGTCCTATCTACCACATTACCACCGTGGAATTAATTTTTTTTTTTTTTTTGAATATTTAAAGAATTTTTTTCTCTTCTCTGCTTTTTTCGGGCAGTTGAAAACAAACACAATAAAAAATGCATAATTTTTTAAAAATTATACCAGAATATGATACTTGAAAACAGACGTAATTGTTACAAAAGCGGAAAAATTGCAATAATTTTTTATGACGGTTAAACAAAAGGTTTAAAAGCTGACATCTGAAGAGAATTGTTGGGACATGCAAATCTATTTTGGTCATTATTATTGACAAATTTTTAGCAGTTGGATGAATACATATTTTAATAATACATGCTTAGAACATATTTTGTTTTTCCTTTTTCAACTAAAACTTTAGCTGACCTCAAATCAAACTAAAACAATCTTCCATACAAAGTGAGTGCCGTCAACTAGCGAGGTCGAAAGTTAAAACCTCAGCATTCTTCTAGAAAAAGCTCTTCAAAATCAAAAATCTTTCGAATTCGACGTTAAACTGTGAGAATCCTCACTAATGGATAAAATTATTACATCCATGGTATGGGTAGTCAGGCCGTAATTCGGACTAAAAGCTTGAAGTAGCCAACAATGTATGAACGCGTATATCTCTGCAATGGAAGTACCTGTGGTACTTTAGCATATGATTAAAGGCATAACTGGCAGATTGGAAACAGTAACCCTGATACCTGGAACAGCTCACTTATTTTATTTATTTTTACTGGTCATTTGGCAGAGGATAGAATTGCGGAGATATTTGATTTATCTAGGCGTAGTCTAGTAGTGTGTCGGCTTGTTAGACTTAAGGCCACGAATCAAACCATAGCCCAGGCGCAGTGCCGTTTTATTTAGTGTGTTGACTTATTAGACACGAGACCACAGATCAAAATCCAAGGTTAGACATCTCCAAACAAAATATAAAAAAATATTTGTTCGGTGTATTCTTCTCGGCAGATTTCGGGCAAAAAACTCGGAGCATAAAATAAGAAATTGCTGCCTTTTAGAGTCAACTTTAAACTATAGGTCCCACCATTATTAAATAAAATTATCACACACAACTTAAGTACCGTGAGGAAGCTAGGTTGTAATCTTGACTGATTGGTTGTAATAACCGTTTAAGAAACTAGATGCTCTGCAAAAGACCTTTGTATTTGCCGCAGAAAACTCAGAAAACATTCACTGTTAATATCAAAATGCTATTGGCCAAAGCGGCACGCGTTTAGAGTAATAAAGTTCGTTTCAATTACTATCGGGCCAAAGTGCTATTCTTATAACAAAACACTGTGATTAGCCCTATTAGAGGTTTTATTAAGTTGGCTTAGAAACTAATAGTGAAGCTATTCAGCCTAAAACCATGTGGCTTATTAAAGCCCTGTAAAGTGACTTTCTCTCAGCAGTGTTCTGATAAGAATTCTGAGAGTAAATACAATTGCCATGAAAAGTTTCTAAAAAATCTATCGTTCGTAGTCGATTTTAAACTGTAGATCCCGTTACTCATGTATAAAAATTTTGCACACACAACATAAGTGGTGTAAGAAACTAGGTTGTAATCCTGACTGTGTAATGTATGCATGTAAAGCAATACTAATTAATTACAAGCATTTCACACAGCTCAGTGTTTTCAGTTTTGAATGATGAGAGAAAGAGGCACTCTGCTGCAGAGGTTCCAATTAGATTTGTCACTCAATAAAGTTATCGTAGCATGATGCACTTGATGTAATCCACATTCATTACCTTTAAAAGGTGATGCGGTTAAAGGCACGTAAGTCATGAAGTTCAATTAAATTTCCAATTAGGGTTGTGATCAAGGAATGCCATGTATTTGTTTGACTAAACATTTGCGGAGCCGAAGTCATACATTAGGGCAGACATTTGTTACAATATTTGTTATTACACGGAACATTTAGCATGTGCAAATTTTTATTGATAATGAAATACAAGTTTTTAAACAATTTGAGAATCCATTGATGCATTTTAAATAAAAAGGATAATTCTAATAATTTTGTTATTCAATCTATCACCATTGAAATATCTTGTATGATTAAGAGAAAATTAAATCAGTTTTAGT